>CABFVX010001522.1:0-18402 GCA_902151425.1 Timema shepardi | reverse complement strand
ATTATATAATGAGCCTAGAACACGGATACAAGGGGGAGGGGTTTACACTTTCAACTCAGTTACACCCAAATAGTTTATTACGTCATTCTGACACACTTGGTAGGTTTTCCCAGCCGCTGATTGGACGCTTCGTAGTAGCCCGGCCGTATTCTGATTTCTCTACCAATGTGAAGGCATGGAAGTTCGGCGTGGCATCTTCATATCCCTCCGCCAGACGGCAAACCAGGTTCAGTTAGTTTGGCAGAGGGAGGTCTAGTAAACATCGGCTAGTTTATTTTCAATGATCGGGTGGAGTAGACCGTCGATCCGTCCTTCGAGATGTTGTTGTCCAACTCTTGTTTAGTAGTGCGTTTGACTCGCAAGCGGCGTAGCCAAGGAATCTGGACGAAGGTACGTTTGAACAGTTACTTAATTTCACTGTTTATAATGGATTTTGAATGTTTGCTTTGAATACTGGTTGGGGCTGGATAGGGCTATAATAGAGAATAATACTATTATAGATTTAATTTGAAGGTATTCTGGGGGTGGGTAGTACGTCTCTTGGCAATTTACTTGGTGATGTTAGGTTAGGTGGGGAGTCATTGTACAATACAAGGCTTGTATTGTTACAAGAACAACGAAAATGCACTTGGTAAAATTATGTTATTTACTTTTTTCACTAACGCGAGTTTCAAATTTGACACTAAGGAATTGAAGGAGGTTTTAGTTATTTCTATTATTACTTTTTCGCTATCTTACAGGTAGAGTAAGTATTGTGATCGTCAATAAATCTAACTCATGATTTTGATGAATCTTGACGTTTCATAACCCCCCAAAACCAAAAATGTGGTTTTTGACTTTCCGTCCGTCCGTCTGTCTGTACCTCCAACTAGAGCCTAAACTATTTTACCGATTGAGCTAAAGCTTGGAATTTAGGGTGTTCATAGGGTTTCCCCGAGGGGTTTTTGGAATTGGATATCTCACCTTAAAATTAAGGGTAGTTTACTGAAGGGCGAAAAGAGAAAAAGTCGGTTCTCTCAAAATCAGCTCTAACGATTTTGATTAAACTTTATTTCTAAACATTTATAAATATTACAAACAAAATGGCTTCTCTAAATATTTCGGCCAAATGACTTTAGGGGCTCCGGTCTGATGCGTAGATTATATTTTTTATAATGTCTTCTAAACTATTTGAGATATGGAATTACTTATCGTTACAAATATGTACGTCTCTTTATAATACAAATATTTTATGAGCATATTTTTATAAAACCAATAACTTTCAAGCTATACGTAAATATATATATATATATATATTTATTAACTTTTCGAACACAAAAGGTAAAATTATTGCGACCGCAAAAGAAAAGCTAACCTGAAATGTTGATGAATGTCGATGTATCAAGACCTCCGCCCCCCTCCCCAAACACTAAAAAGTGGTATTTGCATTGAGGTCTGTCTGTGTGTCAGTTTAAACTTAAAATTAAGAGTAGTTTAAGAAAGGGCAAAATTAGAAAAAAACTATTTTCTCATAATCGATTCTAACGATTTTGATTAAAATTCGTATCTAGGTGTTGATTAATATTATAAATAAACTGGCTATTTTCATCTTACCATTAAAATGAATTTTAGGGTACTTTACAGAAGCGGAATCTTCCGTATCTCCTCAACTATTTGAGATACTAAATAACTTACCATTGCAAAATTGTAGTACTATTAAAAATATAAAAAAATATGAAATATATTTTTATAAATCCAACAATTTCTGAGATATTGGCAAATTTATTAATACAATTTTGTGAACTTTAGTTGTAGAGATACTACTTAAGTTTTAACGCACTAATTCTCCAATGCCATAGAGTAATTAATTAAGTATAAGTAAGTCTATAAAAGTTGATGTTGTTTTTCCTTAAACCTCTTAGAAGAAATGTGTGTACAACAATGCAACAATGATCTAGGCTATATCTCTTTTAGACTCAATAGTCAATATTTACATTTTTATTGGCCAAAATTTATAAATTAAGAATTTAATAGCAATGCGATGGCATGAAGATTTGCAACACCTAATAAAATGTCGAAAATTTTAACCGAAAGCTGAAGTTTTAATACGAAGTGTTGACCCTTTTAGACCCAACATTGATCTTTTTATCGGTCCAAACATACAAATGAGGACATTAATTCTTTAAAAACAAAATTATAAAAATTAAAACCGGGACTAAAAAAAAAAGGTTTTACACAAGTATAGTACAATTTATGCTTGGGTTTGCTAGTGTACATATACTACGAGTTTTGAGTAATTATTTCCATTTCCAAACAATAGAGCGAGAAAGTCCATTCGGAGTTCCATACCATCTTTTTTTAAATATATTTATTATTCAATCTCTTCCATTTTAATATTAAATTTTGTTCCTATTCAAAGTTCACGGCAAACCTTCTTACCATTGTTTGCTACGTGTGCCTTTTTCTTTGGACTGTCAGAAAAAGAACGCTGTTTTAAATGGTTTTCAGAACAGGGACATGGAAAACTTTATTTTTAAGGAATTGGGAAGTTCCTTTTTTAGTGTATTTAAAATATGGAATGTTGTGTTCAACAAAAGTAGTTGATACGTAATATTTTTCTATTGAAAGTGAAATTCAAATATAGCAACAAGATTCTGATAAGTAATAACCTAGTGATGAACTAGAGACCATTCACTTCAAGAATTTGGGAGTTATTTTGAAATTTTCCATGGGCAGATCAATTTTTAAAAAAATCTACTGATTATCACAGCCATCCAAGAACCAATTTAAAACTTTAAGACAAAATCACTAATCAAGTAAAACCAAATTGTGTTCTATTTATTCCAGAACATTAATTATTATTTTCATTTTTAAATATTAACAAACCTAATGTAATTTTTTTCAACTATGCCTATGCCTAAATATTGAATTTATTTAACTAGATTTTTTTCTTTAGCCTGCTAAAATTAACTATTTTATTTTGAATATGTGTCTTATCAACGAAATATAAACATTTTTTGCTAGTTTAATATTAAACTTATAATTATAAAGGAGTTTCCTAGGCAGGCTTGGTATATGAAAATATTGAAACACAATAATATCATATAGGCCTATATAATTTAAATGGCTGTGTACACTTTATTTCATTATCACTCAGTTCAACTCATTCAGTGAAATTGTATGTATCTTGTCCATTGTTGTATTCTTTGTATTTCTTGTGATTAAACCTTTGTTAGGGAACTATTTGTTAAAACTAGAGCTGATATTAATCAGGAAGGGTTTCCGAGCAAACCGAGAGGGTCTTGAGGTTAAGGAGTCAGACCTAGACGTGGATAAATTAATATTTAATTATCTTAAGTGTAATTCTTAGGATTGTCACCCACCAAATATTCAATCCGGAATAGAACCATTGTTGTTATTATTATTACTATATTTTTTAAATACTTATGCTTTTACTACTCTTAAGTTTTTTATTTATTATTTTTATAATCAATCATTAAAAATTATGTTCTATTTTTTGTAATTGTTCATCTATATGTATACTTATTTAGCTATTATTGTTTATTTGATTGTTATACGTGCTTGTAAGGTACTTGTATACATTTCATTGCTGGCCTGTCATAGGTCTCACGATTTTTGGCCAGTGCTATAATAAATGAAATTATTATTATTATTATTATTATTATTATTACACCTAATGGTCTCGAGATTTTTAAGGTCATTGTCTACCACCGAGCTTAGATTATCACTTTTTAATTTTTGTTTAAATCTCAGATTATGTTTACTCAAACCAATTGAAACTATTTTTATAGATTCAAACCAATTTGGAAATAATCAAGATTAAAGTTATTTATTGAACACCCTAAACTCAATAAATAGTTTTACAAGTGTATAATTTGTTGTTATGAGTTTAAGTTCCCATTCCAATGCTTATTTTATTGGTATTTTGTTTGCCTAACCAAGCCAATAGACGGGACTTGGCTTGTGCTTGGTCATGTTTGATCTCTTCACCACTTTTCAGCATTATTTCTCAAATAACAAGTCGCAGTTATTTGTGTTTATTCTATTGCTTGAATCATGTTAATATTTTTAAAAACATTTGAATTGCTTAGTAAGGAACGTTAAAGAATACTAAGAAAAATAAAATTCAATTTTGAGTGAGTATAAAAGTTGTGATAGATTGACGTGAAAGAATCAGAAATTGGTAATATAAATATTATATACAGTATGTGCACAATATTTAAATGCTATTTGTGAAAGATTTGGTAATAATAATAATTACAAGTTATGATAAATTTTAATTATGAATATGTAGAAATTGTAACAAATATCTAAAAATTAGGTACATTTTAAAATATACATTTGAATTAGTTACACTTAAAACTAAGTTGATAAAATCAAAGTACAGTGTGACCATGCATGCATATTAAATATTAATGTATTACTTTTGAGAAACGACAGAAACGTTATCAAATTTGAAAAGTAAAAATTGAATTTATTTCTTAGCTGTAGTTCTCTGTTCCTTGCTTTCTGGCTGCATGCGCTGCACAATTATTTTGACTACATGTTTCAATGCACCAGCGGCATCATCCTCAGGTCTGACGAAAGAAAGAACACACAGAATGAAATTTATGGTTCAGACACAATGCGCCAACCAATGTGGTATAACATAAAACCAATGAAGGTTAATAAATCAAAATGTTGAAAATATAAATAATTATGAAACGTCATATTTACCAGAAATTAAAACTATGTGCTTTAGTATCCCATGTCATGTTATTAAGGTAATTAATAGGAAAATTACAATTAACATGTATATGAAATGAAATAAGAACATTCTGGAAAAAATGTAATATGAAGTCAAAGATATTATAAATATAAGAAGGTATTTCCTATTCTGATATTGTGGAAATGAGATAGTAAATAGATATATTTTTGAATTTATTTCTTAATGGTAATTTAATTTAAATTAAATAAATTATATGGGATTGAAGATAGAATGATAAGAAAGGAAATGAAAAAAGGTTAAAATTTTCTCGAAACTAGCACGATATTGTTAATATGAATTGGTAATATTTAGCTCCATATAGTCATTTACTACTAACCCACACTTGAATGTTGAGAAAATTAAACCAAAAATAGCTCCAGGCGTTTATTTATAACTTCATAAACGGGAATAAATTTAGTATTAAATAATTATAAGTTTATATTTATGATAATTAAACCTGGAGCCCTTAAAGCAATAAGCGGTCCCTATTGACTAGGTATTAAGTTTTAGTGGTGCTGTGCGTGACCATAGCCTTTTAACCAAGATGGCAGGTATCTAATAGGTGGCTAGACAGTTAGTTAATGTAAGCCTTCCTCTTCTTCCTCAATTTACAAAACGTTGACATGTACATAAATTACCGCTATGATTCAAATAGCTATTCATGCTAGTCCCAAACATATGAACAGAACAAGGGCGTGTCTACCAGATCCTCGGTGTTTTAATAGCCACTACTATTGTAGCAGTAAGATAGTATTATTTGTTTACATGTCAGTTGAGTTGTTGTCAGTATCAAACCAAAGTATTTAGTGTAACAGACTGATTCGAATCAGCCATCGTAGATTTTATGTTTTTCGAAAATGTCCATGTGAATCTTTGAAATATTTTCTGGGGGCAGTAGTTTTATGTGTCTATAATAAACTTAAAAATCATGGGGAAATAAATGTTTAGTTTGATAAGTAGCCACAAGGTACTCTAATTCAGGAAAAAAAGAGGTTATAATCACAGCCTGAAATACTTTTTTTTTAGGTGGTGGCTTGTCCTTCTCATGTTCAAGATACTTTCGGGAGTACATTTCCTTAATATACTTTCATATCAGTCATTCCTAGCACGAGCCAAAAGGGCCTGCGTGTCATACCATGCTGAGAAGTAATTTTTGTGTGTTTCAGTGGAGAATCACTCGACTCGATGTCGGTACCCATCGTGGGTGACAGAACATCATCACTGGCACACCCTCGATCATCGCCGCTCTTACCACTTCTCCATGAAGAACGCCACCCTCAAGATCACAGAGGAGAGCACACCTTCCGGGGGAGAGTCGGGGGAGAATCCCGCCAAGGGCGCCACCGTAGAGATGAGAGTGGTCTGCCACTCCATGGAGGCCACCACTGAGAAACAGGCCATGCTGGTGGCACATCTCACCACTGGGTGGTAAGTACTAACCAAGTATCTCAAGGATGGATTATGGTGATCGAGTGGTCAACATGTTCATTAATAATTTCAATATTTCATATACAATATTTTGGCCCTCGGGTACGGTGGTGAAAGAACATGGATATTGGAATTCGATGAGAGTGAATTCCCATTGTCCGTCGAGTGTCAGACGGTAGGGTAGTTACATGGTAAAATTTGCGAGGGTATTTTTCGGGAAGTATCCCATAATCTGTAACTCAGCAAAGTGATTCAAAACTGGTCCTTCATGGTAGGGCGCAGACCTAACTGGCAGGAATCCAGTTATTAAACTTGGTGGGTTAACCTTTCCAATGCACCTACACTTTCTTTCTGCCATCTTTACCCTTGACACGTAGTATTTTATCAACTTTAAAAGTTTCGGGAAGACGTACGCGTTGCAATTCGGGTGCGTAAAACGTTCCCTCCACCTTCTCGCTGTCAAGATCGGTCAACCTGTAGACGACTGGCTGTCGCAACACAACACTGTTGATTTTGAACATTTCTTCGCTCCAATTGCTCTTGTAGCCCTTTTCAAACAGCATTTTGGATTTCCTAATGCGCACTTTGTCAGCGACTTTGAGTTTTAGCTTACTATTCGAGTTTGGGCGCCGCTTGCCGTACATATTATCTCTGACTTGAAGCACATTAGTTTCTAAAACGTCTGCAGGTGCCATCTTGATAATGGAATGATTTGCGTCATTGTAAGCTTCTATGATATCTTGGAAGACATCCACATAGCGACACGAGATAATTTTGGTAAAGTAGCTCTACATGCACCCTTTCAGTGTTCTATTGAATCGTTCCACGATGCTTACCTTCACTTTCAGATTATGAGTGGTGTAGTAATACACGCCTTCTTTATTAAGAAATTTCCGGACTATACGTGCCGTGAACTCTGTCCCCTTGTCCGTCTGTAAACTTAGAGGTTTACGGCCACGACGCTACCCGTCACCCACGCCATCTTGCTAAAGACGTTGATGACAAAGAGCAATTACACGGAACTACCATTGTATTTTCCGAGACTTCGTATATCGTTGAGATCGGCTTGCCAAAGATCGTCAATGTTTGACACTATGTACTTGTTGCGTGGAAACTTTTTTATCACAGGTTTGTGTAGTGTATAAGCATCCTGCACATGAAGCCATTCTCGTACTTTGGCCGGATCTTCCTTGGACGCCTTTAATAGGGACGCCGCCTCCGCAAACCCTGCAGAATGAGAAGGGTCATAATAGATGTCGGCTAAACGGCCAATTAAGCTCGGAAAGGCAGCCACCAGTTTTCGTCCAACCTTTTCAGTTTCTTATCATTATGGCGTTGCGATGGTGTAAGTGGTTAGGGTATGGGCGTCTGATCTTTAATGGGTGCCAAGCGTTTCGGGTTTACAATAAATTATTTCGGGGCGTTTATTTTTTGGATCACCGTGAGAAACTCTCGCCACCCCAACGGCTCGCTGTGTCTTCTTGCTCTGACCATATAATTAGTGGATCCATGGAGAGGCATATCGTGAATACTCGCTTCCGCGTTTACGTCCAAAGAGTTACCGCCTTGGGAAGTAATAATGTTCTGGTACAAGTTCGGCTTTTTTACGTGCCTGTACTGGTTCAGTATTGAGTACAGTAGGGATGGGAAGTACAGACACTTCAGGGGTGGTTGTGGTGATATTATCAGGTGGTGGAGGGTGCTGTCTAAGGTGCAGATAGCGCTGTATAGCTTGTTGGTATAAATTCCATTTATACTTGTCAAATTTTGAAGCGAGGAATTTTTCCATTTCCTTGTCCAGCTCGGAGGCCACTAAGATTTGTGGCCGATGCCACTTGTTGGTGACATATTATATTTTCTGACATTAATAAAACTTTTTCCGCCTACTTTTCTAAGGGTCTCGGGTTCGATTCCTGGCATGGCCAAAAATTGATCATTGGTGAAATGTGTGTGCTCTCGTAACGGTGTAATGTTTCCGGAGTCACCAAGATCATCTTTCCCGTGTATTCAATTATCTACTTGTTGAATAAGGAACCGAAGACACCACTGGTCAATGAGTGTAAAAGTAAGGGTGGGCAAGCTCCCTCTTTTTGAACGATTAGTCGTATTTTCTTCTTCCAGCACACTACTCTTCGCCCAGCTTGTGCAACAACTGCTTGTAAGCACGTTATCTTCTGCGCATTTTTCAACAGTACCCAACCTTTTAAAGTGTTGTAGACACACTCGCAAACAAAGTCAATCAGTTTATTGTCTGCAATTTTTGGCCAGAAGACATGTTGCTGCGGGCTCATGCGATGCATAGAATGCCACTGAGGGGCTTTCTTCACCACTTTGGGAATCATGGTTATGAAATAATTTGTAATCGGGAAGTGTCGGTGTTTTTAAAACTTTTGCGTGGTATGTACACGCAGCACCCGTCATTTGTGTGGGTTCTACTGTATATCTGAACCATTCAGGTGTACTTTGCTTGAAATCTAACAATATATACCAGTGGGGAGTACTTGTAGCATCAGTGTAAGCCTCTTGTAAACCGAGTGGGTTTTCAGGACATACCTGACGTGCAAAGTGTTGAATCTGATCTTTATCTCTGAGATTTTTAAAAAGCACTAGATAGTGTGCGTTTAAGAAAATGTCTCTTTGACCCTTGACCTGGTGGAATATATTTTGTTTAAAGTACATTACGCTAATATTTAGATGATGTCATACTTTGGTGAAAAGATCGATGACCACTTTGTTGGATTCACGCATCAGGTTGTCCAGGATAATCAGCTGGGGAGCGTCATCATAGGCTTCGTCCATTTCTGGCAAGCCCTTACAGAATAGGACGTGGGGTCTTGGCCAGTTTTATTAGAATCCCGGTACCCATAAAGCATATTACCAGGTGATTTTTATCAAATTTAACGTTACACATTGTGTCCAAGGGACGGATAAAGTTGGCTACAAAATGTGACTTTCCACAGCCGGAAGGTCCACTGATAATGGCGTAAAATTGATGTTTTAACTTGTCCATAACGTTTGAGACTGAGCTTGTAAGCTAAATGAACTAGTATTTATAGGATAGGAGGGAGGGGTATAGACGTTACAAAAACACATAACAGTTTTCATAATATTTACTTACACAAATAAAAAAATTAGAATACAACTCACATCATGAAAAGCATACTTTGAATATTTATTTACAAAAAGAATATAATTATAGAATATATCTTACACCTTGAAGTATATTATACATATTTAGATATAGAGTAAACAATAATAAATTTCTTGAGGTCGTAGTGGGAATAGTGGCCTCAGTACTAAATATCCTAGCTAATTTAAAGAATTCCAGTTTAAAGAGTATTTGAAAATATACATATACACAGACAGATTGTTTCAATTTAAAATATGTACAATAAAATAAACAAGATTGACTAGAATTAAAATATGTACAAAAAAATAAATACATATACAAAAAAATGATTATCTTTGACTAGAAATAATCAGGTAGGGGAAGGATTGAACTGGTGGATAAAAAATATATAAAAAGTATCCCGTGTGCATAAAATAAATCAATAAAAAATATGCATGTTTTCATTCATAAAAAAATGACAAAAATCTCACATCTTGGAAAAATGATATGTCAGTGTAACTGTCTACAATGAAAGAAAAATATGATTACTCAGCCCGTTTAAATACTCAACTTTTAGTCGTGGTGAGCGCGTTTACAAGGACCCATATACCGAAACGGCAACATATTAAAATCACCAGTTATCAGTTGTATTGTGTACACTGGCCAGTAAACTTTATTCTGCGAAACGGTACATACATTCGCGAGACCTTTTCTTACAATTTGGTGCGGTATCTGTATGTATCTTTCCGCAGCTTGTTCGGTGACCATCGCTTTCAAAACGTCAAAATTAACATCGTTCTGGTTGCCATAGTTAATGGTGATCTCGCGAACCTTGCACACCGTTTCGGATTTGGCAGGATCGCCAACAACGCAAACTCGGAACGCATAATTCTTGGATCCATCAGATACAAAGGCGCTAATATAGCTTCTCGAACAGTAATCTTGAAGTTCGTTAGTGAGGTCACATAAAAAGTATCCGGTCGGTGGACTCCAATCGCCGTGGCTTTCCGTGAATATAACGATATCTGTATCATGATACAAAACGTGGTCCCCCAATTTTTAAAGGCTACTGTATAAGTGCAACCTAGCCATAGCAGTCGTGTAGCATGCCACCGTCACACACGTGTTAAGAGTTAGGGCAGCACGCATCACGCAAATACATGTAATTGAGGAAAATAACTTCATCATCAACATCAATGACGCTGTCCATGATGATGTACGGATCCGTCAGCTACTTATGGAAGCCCTGATAGTCGTTTACAATGTCTACGTATGGTAAATCGGGTCTTTGCCCAAATTTTCCCCATAGTGAATTTTAAACGAGTTTAACCAGTGTGCGAGGACCAGGGTTTTTACAGACAGAAACTGAATCGAGTTTTACCCCTTCCCTTTCCTCGTAATTTTGAATACAAACTAACTTCTCATATTGTGAGGGACACCACTCTGGCTATACGATGATTTCTTGTTTAATTTTCAAAAAAGTATTAATTTACCGGTAAAACAATGTGCCAGAACGTGTCTGATGGTTGTAAACAGATACATCGCACTACCACAGTTCGTGTACTGCTTCAATGGTGTAGCATTTCTCAATGGTTTTCCGGACCTCGTCAAACACTCAGACTCCTGTCAACCAGTGATCTTTCTCGTCGTTGTGCTAACATGCGCCTTGGTTTTTCTCTTCCTTGCATTTCCTGCACAAGATGAACATTAACTTATCGTGCATCCAAGTAGGCCATACGGGCATGAATAAATCTCGTGGAGGTGTCTTGGTAGAGTTAGATATGCCTTCTACATGTTTTATAGACGGACAATTTTGTTCTATGTGAATTTTGGGGTGGCTGATGGGATATTTTTTGTACTTGCAAACATAAGGATACAACTAACACACATCCAAGTACTTGACCTTATTTACACAAGAATGGTCTGCATCGTGGAAGAGTTTGATACAAATTGTACGCCTGCCAAAGAATGCGTTCCTGTGAATAAGAAGCTCCTTACTGTATACCTTATGCTGGAATACAAATTGTTTCAAATCCTTGTATGTGCGTTTAATTGCATTAAACATACACTCACACATCTTCACGACCGTGTAGCCGGCATTCTTAAACTTTTCCATGCAGGTCATGGTCACATCATAGTGCGCCTCCATGGTCTCACGGCAGCTGTTCTTGATAGGGGTATTCCTATAAGTATAGCATAGAGTACACCCGTGCCAATAATATCCCCAGAACTGGAAGATGGTGGTGGTATTTCCATCTTTAACAATACCGTTTACACGTAGCTTTAATATATATTCCTCCCGGCTGTTGCCCGCATTAAGGATAGGCACACCGCGTCTATGGGCCCCCAGTAGAACCAATGTACAGCAATATGCGACTGTTGATCTGCACCTTTAGGAATAATACTTATGGTATTATCCTTAAAATGACTTCGGTGGTAAACCAACATGGCCGCTCCTGCGATCGTACACGCCTCCCTTAAAGAATCCAACTTCTTTTTCCATGAGCATGTCTCTAAACTTTAGGCAGGCCTTTCGTAGGATCTCTACATCTTTCACGCAATACAGTTCCAACTCGCGTTTAAAATCAAAGATATAATTTTCTTTGACCAGTGCGTCATACCACTTTTCAAAGCGCTCCTTTCCATTCAACTGACATCTCACCGATGCCGTAGTCCTACTTTGGTGGCAAGGGACCTATATATCCTGCCTATTTTTAATGGGGGAAATGGCCCTTGGCCAAACACTCGTCAAAGCCAAATGTATTGGGCATCTTGGACAACGACATTGGGAGAAAGTTCAGCGAGTCATAAAAGTGGTGCGGAGCCATAACGCTTGGACATTATTTTCCCACGGTTCATTATGAGCTCTGGAGTCTATTTTTTTACCTCCATCATATATATAAAAATAAAATTTCCATCATAGCCCTTGGCTTTATGATTTAGGGTGATGTCTTTAAATTTTTTGTTTTAACTTGCTATAGAAATCAGAAAATTGGGCCATTATGACATCACCCTTAAATATTTGAGTCCTATTGACTCCACATTCTGTGCAATTATCGTAATTTTCATCTATATGAAGGCAGCCTTGCAACACGACTGCATGATACAGAGGTTAGGTTCGTGCAAGTAATTGCTGGCCACACCTTGAAGAAGCCTTTCTTGTCTTCATTCAAAATCATAGAATACAGACATGAAATTGCTCTTTTCCAGTGACGGCTTGGATATGTCTTGCTTCATATAATGGAAATGACCAAAAGGACGATGGGTCTCGCATACTCTACAATAAGTCTCTTAACGCCTGTGTGAATATTATGCTCTTTCCAAACTGTAAAATTGCCCACAGACCTTGGACATCTTTTTAACATCACAGATCGACATGTGACTTCTGCAAACCCCGGGACGTGTATGGTTATCAAACATGTTTGGTATGTGAACCAACACCCACAGTTTGTACAGGGCACCGACTACCCTCCACTGCGAACCGCTTTAGCTTAGCACTTTTTAAACGTGGATTCACATTTGTGCGCATTCTTATTACTGAACGGCACACGGCACTAAAAACAAAAGTACGAGCACTTAAATGCGGCTGTGAAGGATGTTATTACATCAAAACCGTTTTGTTTATGATCGTGAACATACATATAAAGGTAACCCTTAAAGGAATGTTCGGGAAGCGTAGGCTTCTCATATATGTCTTTCCTCCCTCGACGTTCCCTTGGCACTGTAATTTTGTATTCGGAGAGGTATGTTTGAAATTGTTTCAGTTCAGTGAGCACACCACCTTTTAAAAGATTTACACGGGCATCATGGTATAGTTTCTCTGCTTTGAGTTTTTGAACAGGACAACCATTTTTGATTTGTTTAAAAGTGTTCACGTCCATGCATCCTGGCTTTCTTTTATTACCACATATAGCTTTGGCGACAGTCAACCCACCGGTATGACCAAGTGTGTCATTATTTTTAATCGTAATGATTCCTTGGTTGTTACGGCTATGTGTGATAGCAGTAGATAACTTATCACAATAGCGCGAACTCCCACGAGGCTCCATAAAATGGCGGCGTTTAAAGTACAGTGGTGCCGTACTTAAGAACAAGCTATTACTCTGCAACACGCGACTTACATTATCAAGCACGGATCAAGCGTCTAACTGATCCGCCCGTCTAAAAGAGACCAATACAGGATTCAACGTCAAGTCCGTGCTGTTTAAAAGTAAGCCGACATTATATTCGGCTCTGACACCATGGTCCTGCAACCGATTAAGCAAAACAGTAATTTGCTCTTCATGACAGATTAATGCGTCATGAGTACTTACTGGAGCACCAGGATCTACGGTAACCTCTCTACCATTATAAAAGAAGCACCTCAGTTGCTTTATTTTCTCCGTGACGATTCGAAGAGAGATACCATTCGACAATGCTCCACCAACCTGATTTACCGGGCCTCAAATTCCGGTCTGTGACCACCACCATATCCAAGCCTTGAAGAGGGGTTGTGATTCCCTCTGTTGCATATTTCATGATTCGCTAGTTTGTTGCATACTTCATTATTCGCTAGTTTCACTTGGTTATTTCCACCCCTATTCCCCCTCACTCAATTCGGCGTGCCTGCAGATTTCTTGGAATTAGCCACCCCTCTACCCTCTTTCTACTTCCAAGTAAACCCTCTTACACCTGTTGTGTACTACTCCTCAAACAGTGGTCGTTGGATTCCAATCTCTATCAGAACTCGGTGAACCTCTCTTGCTCGGTTTTGTTTGAATATGAACTCGTAAATAAACCTGTGGAAAGTAATTTTAGTGCGCGACTCTTCATAGATAATAAGTTAATAATGTTCTCTGTGTGTGTTTTTATTTCATATAATATGTACTCATCAAACGCGAGTGTTTAGGGGAGCTCCTCTCGCAAATTAATATTCTTAAGAAGACCATCCTCAGATCAAGAAGATCAAGACCCTCGCTCCCATGTATTCTCGGATCTCCAGTCAAGACAACCCTCAAGGTAGGCTCTACACGGTACATCTTTTTTTTCTAAAGTAACGTTCAACTCCCGTCCCTGTTTTAGTTTACCTAAAACTGGTACTCAGAAATCAAATTAATTTTTGGTTAGTCTTAACTACATTAAAGAGACAGATCGCTCATACACCCCCCTTCCCCACCCCTACACCAACGAATTGTGGGACGACACCTCCGCTACCTGGAGGCGGCAAAATCCCGCCAGCTGAATGGGGGCTTCAGATGTTGGGGTCGAGACAGAGTCTTTCACACGGCTTGGAAGCGGGTGGATGGAGTCGAATTCCTTGGGCTCACCGGCTTGTGGGATTACGTCTCCACTGCCTGGACAAGGCAAAGCTCCCACCAGCTGAATGGGTGTTGCGTGTGTTGGGCTCGAAACCGAGTCTTTCCCGTGGATTGGACCGGCATCTCCAGCATTCATTTGAACTAAAACAGAAGAGTTAAATTAATATACAAGTCAAACTAACTTCAAAGAGAGAACTTGAGACAATATTCTTCCAACCCAAAATCAGTATAAAAAGTTCATTCTTTGCATTTTTTAAATCAATCAAGTTATCCTATGACCATTTTATTTGTATTTTGTCCTCGTAGTGGACAGTATAAATATCAAATATTAAAATGGATCCCTCAGTTGCTCTAACAAGCCATTTTTAAAGACACTTGTTTATTTCACACAATGTGCGGGACATTTCACTTAGCTTAAGGTTATATTTTAATGGTGTTTTCGCCCATTAGTATTCTATTATAGAGGTTTACTAAGAAGTCTGCTCATGATATGCTCTTTCAACTTATAATATTAATAACATGTTATACATTAATATTTTTACCATTTTAACGTAAAATAATAATCTCACCTATGGATGCATCAATCTGATCCAGAGCCGAAAAATTGCCATTATAAGCGCGTGTGGCACTAGGGGTGGTGGTGGGGGTGATATTACCGGAACCTCCACAGACAACATATGTGAAGGAGACACCATCCAGTGGTCCCATGCGTCTAAGACAAACATAACTTTGTATTAGAATCCTTTAGCATAAGTAATGGCCATGAATAATCATACAGGAACTACCTATTAACCTGCATAGCCATTTTCACAATAATAGCTATGGTCCTGCTGGGACTTGAACTTGGGACACATAGATCTGGAGGTAGGCATTCTACCAACTGAGATATGTTATCTTACAATAATATTGCAACAATGAAATTGCAACAATGAAATTGCAACAATGAAATCAAGTTAAATTAATATAATATTTACCTATTAGAATTTACAAAACAAAAAATTAGTCCACAATTTTGTTCTTAAAAAATACACCAATTTAGCACATTATTCATATTTTGAAACAACTTTGCATGGTGCTATTATTTTTTTTAATAAAAGCTAATTATTCTCTCTTATAAAGTGGTATTTCATTGGATAGCAATTACCAACCATTTGCGGTCAATTTCTCCAGGTGAACACCGATGGCCATCAGATCCGCGGATGTCTGCAGATTTTCCCACAGCTCATTCTCTAAAAAAAAATACAAGTCAACAGCTCATTTGATATTCAGTATAGCTTTAATTTTTTTAAATATCAAACGTATTATCTATGTGATAGATTAAATAATCTCCAAAGTATTAAGGGAATCTGAGACAATTAGCAGCGTTAGCTTGTCCAGGGCAATGATGTATACATGTGTACTTTATGATAACACACGCCTCATTTTGAAGCGTTAGCTGGTTCTTGGTGTCTGTATTTAAAAGCTCGACAGTAAACGGTATCCTCGGCCAACGGCCGAGCTTTACATATATTCCCCATGTACAGGTCGTTGATCGTTTCATATCTATTCGTTTTGTTTAGAAATAGGACAACCTTTTTTTTAGTGGTGAGAACGGGTGTTTAGATACTTTAGAACAGAACAAGAGTGTTTTTAAGCCCAAAAATTATTTTTAAATGGTTTGTTTTCTGGTGAATTTAGGCTGGACTATGCAATGTATTTCATAAGTGCAGTGGTCATAGAAACTGATTGCATTGTGGTATTTTAAACACTTTCCTTAATAAAAACATTATTATGTTAATTATAATAACCACTTGTTCAAAACGTATTTTAAATAAAATTTAGTTTTTAGTAAACTACACTCAAATAATTTTATGGTTTGTAATTAAGGTATTCAATAAACTAGTCTTAAATTTAAAAAATACATTATTTTTTTAACGACTCTTGGATATACGATTTTAAAATAATATTCAGCCATTAGTAAACTACCAAAAAAATTAAATACCATTTAACTATAGCAAGGAATCAAGTTGTTGTTTTTTTTCAAAAACTACCCTTGATTATAATAAATACTTGTTCCGGGATTCATCTATCCAAATGTCATCCAAAAAAAGTGGCTGCGTAAACACCTTCAAACTATCTATAGTTTTAATTCTCATATACCTATTATAAATTGATAAACTTAGATAACTCTGCCATGGTTTATTGTAATTTTGAAATATATTAAATGTATACACTTTGATTTAACAACAAATAAATAATGAGTGTGCCTGTTAGAAAAGTACATTTACTCACCCAGATCCGTCAGCGAAGCGTAATCACTCATCCTGGGCTGCTTGTTTAAAACTCGAAGACAAGTTATACAATGAAAGAATTTCAAAACTGGGGATATTAATAGCTATTACCTGCTAATGTTGTGACAGATCGATGACGTCACCAGGGAAAACCCATTGCCACATGAAAGGGGAGGGTTGCGACTTTATTCAAGGTTGTTATCTATTCCTGTCTCGACTTGTCTTGTCGAGCCACCAAACTGTCGCCAGTTATGAGTCATCAGGGTTGCAACAGTACGATGACGTCATCGGGAAAACCCATTGCCAAATAGCAGGAGAAGGGAAGGGTTTCCAGGGTTAGTGACCTCATGTACTAGCTCATGGTTTCAGGGAAACGATCTATTCCTGTTTTTACTTGTCTTGTCAAGCCACCAAACTGCCGCCAGGTATGAGTCATCAGGGAAAACCCATTACCACATAGAAGAGGGAGTGTTGCAACATCACCTGCAATAATGACATCACACAGATTGAGGTGACTTATCTTGTCGAGCTGCCAAACTGGCGAAAGATATGAGTCATCAAGAAAAAGCCATTTCCCCATATAAAGGGAGTGTTGCGACATCAAACGCAATAATGAAGATGCACATTTTAATTATGTTGTTATTGTAAAACTATTCTGATACAAGATGCCATACTTGTGTGCAAAACAGAACTTTTAAGATAGCATAAAAAAAATCCGACATTTTGATCGTGGGGGCTATTCTCTGGGGCTAGGGCGCAAAATGGTGAAAATTAGGAGAAAAATGGTGGTATAATTAAATTTTAATTTTGAAAGGGTGCGGGGCCAACTTAAGTGATCTTATACAATACTGAATACACAGATCACGAGAATCGGCCATGTGGAGGACTAATGTGTGAGTTCTGAACTTAATGGTGTAAATTGCTCGCCAAATGGTTTGTTTACAAAACCTAAAGCTGGGGCAGTTTTTATCTTTATTTTTTCCCCTTTTCAATGCTTTACTTTTAATTTTTATCTAATCCTAAAAAAATATTTGAATATATTTTGATATTGTTTTATGATTTTTAAAAATGCGAATTTTGAAAGAAAGGTTTAGTTTTTGTGTTATACTGGATTGCCGGTGATGGGGACATTTATATTCGAATCTCGATCGGGTGTACTGTGGATGTTATTTTTTAAAATAGTTTCTCACTCTTCCTCCACGCAAATTCGGGTACAGTTATTCTAAAATTTTGCCTTACTCGTCCTATTCATATTTGTATTAAGCCCGAATTGGGTTGGAAAACCTATAAATGGTGAACTGTCATTTAAGGCACTGATGAAGATAATCTTTGTTAAAGTAATTAGCTAGGTTGCTCTTACGGTAGTCTAATTATATACGCACATGAAAATGTGTAAATACCCGCATAGGTGGGGAAACTGACAAAGACGTTAGTCTTGTATTTAGAGCTTGCTGATAGGGAAAGGTTAGTAGTATTTGGGCAGCTTTAATCCGGAAGTAAGGCAAACCTTTGTGACGTTTCGCCACCGATTATGACGAAAAAAACCCTGTG
>CABFVX010001521.1:95028-160315 GCA_902151425.1 Timema shepardi | reverse complement strand
ACAGCCAATCAGAGAGCAGGAGGCGTGGTCACGTGACCAAATCCGGCCAATCAGAGCGCTGTACCCATACGACCCCCGCACTACTTGTGTCTGTCCCGTGTTGTACCTTTTTGTTCCAGTTCGCGGATAACATTGCCATCCTGGCCCAGTCCCCGGGCGCTAGGGTGGTTTGGGCCAAGCTGACCTTCACGTTCTGGGGGTATTTTCCTACCGTCAAACTCGTTCTCTAACTATTAAATTACAGAAGACGCAGGCTATTTTGTTCTCTCATTGGAGGACGATCCCCATGAAGCCACTTCGTGTGGAGGGGGACGCAGTCGAGTGTTCGCCTACAGTCTGGTTGGATGAGAGATACAGCTGGGACACTACCTGAGATCAGTGGTGGGAAGAGCGAGGGGCGTCATGATGAAATTGGCTCCACTTATGCATCCAGCCAGTACACTAACACATGCCCGCAAAGTACGTTTATTTCTAATGTGTGTGATGTCCTTCTCTAATCCAATCCCGTATTATCCTACCTACCCATATACATATAAAATCGTCTCCATGTTGACAGATTGTCAAGGGCATCGGTGATTACGACCCTCCAGCTCACATCTACGGTCGTACTAGAGATGGCGTAATAAATTCCTTCCTTGAGGTTGCCAGGTAACCGAGGATTAAAACCAAGGTAATCTTGCCCGCCCTCCTAACTATGAGAGGCTACAGGGTGCAAGCAGATAGTAGGTGATACCAGCCTCGGCATCGAGTTCATCGGAGACGTAGACAGGCAAATCAAACCGTTTCTCCTTGGCTATGGAGGACGAGAAGGAGCGGGAGGAGGACATCCCTCTACTGAAATAATACAAACATTTAGTATGGTTTGTGCTAGGGTGACAGTCACCACCTCGCTTTATATAGGATATTAAATTCTCATTTGTATAATATGTAAAAAAAATCTCAGAAAAATACAAAATTCAAGGATCCATAATGGGTTGATGTAAGCGTTGTTAAGATTCAATATATTAATGTAAATTATTCCTTATTCTGTGTATGTTTACTAAACAATTCCTTATTATTAGATGCTCTGTCTCACGACAGGTTCGTCCCATTTGTCAGTGAACTTAGACTTCCAATGCGCCTTGTCCTCTGCAACCCCCTTTAGCTCCCAGATTTTTTTCTATCCTTCAAGTCATGTAATATTTCAATCCTCCTTCTTTCTAAACTCCTCTTTCCTTCAATGACGTCAACAGTTCTTCCTAAGGATGTGTCCGATCCGGTTCGCCATGCACTAAATAATCATATCCAAAATGATTCTTTTCTTACCCACTCTTCTAAGGACTTTATTTGTCACCCTTCCTGTCCATCTAATCTTCTCAAGTCTTCTTCAGCATCACATTTCAAAGCTCTCCAAGTATTTCTTTTCCATATTTCTAAGAGTCCAAGTTTCCGCTCCAAATGTAGAATTTCATCAGTTTCTTCCTCAGCTCCAAACTTAACTGGCTGGTCAGCAATAACCTATTCTTGTTGAAAGATTCCTTGGCCATGGCAATCTTTGATTTAATTTCCTTGGTGCAGTAGACATCCTTTGTCAGCAGACTTCCCAGGTACTTGAACTGCTAAATGTTTTCCAACTCATGGTTTTCAATGTTGATTATCAGCGGTTCTTCATATTTTGAAATCACCACCACTTTTGACTTCTCACCGTTGATCTTCATGCCATAAGGCTGCTTGTGGTCACTGAATTTTTGGTGTGTTTCTTCTTCTTTAGAGCTATAATTGTTACGTTTAGAAAGTTCTCGGGTCATTTTCCTGTTTAGTAGATCCTATTTATAACTTTTGTCAAAGCCATTAATCCGTTGTTTCCGAGTTGCTGCAGAAGTTCAGCTGGTGTGTCGTCATCTCAATCAGTTTTCTTTTTCTTTGCATATCCTTTATGGCTCTCTCCACTTCACTCTTTAAAACGTTGGGTCCTTTTTTGTCTTCCTCTACCCATTCTTCTGCTTCAATCTCTTGGTTTCCTGGCCGATTATCCTTGTCCTACGATGTTTCTATACTTTCCCAAATACTAAGAGACTCTCACGGTTGTAACATGTTCCAAATGTAACATGGTGATGTCTCATGGAGTCTTCTGTGTGTATGGTTTTGTCTTCCGTTTCTTGAACAATAAAGACTCTTAAAAGAAAAAAGGCCAAAGAACGTAGACTTATATTTAAACATAGCCGAACTATCTGTTCCTCCCTACCATAAAGAGGTACGTGCCTACCTGTAGGTGCTCCTCCATCCCTTTCCTTTATTATTCTTTCTTTGCTTCTAGGCAGCACCCTTCGATAGGCCTATCCCTAGCCTTCATAACAAGTCAGTCTACATAAAAAAAATGTTTGGTGGTTCAAATTCACCCCTCTTTGCTTCAGTCCAATCTCCAATCAAACGTAAGACTCTCGTCCCAAAAGCAAGCAAACCAATAAGACTGTCCACCTCGTGTCCAAGAAATGCTACACTTCCTCCTCCACTCATTGATTTTGACATCCCCCTCCCAGAAATATCCTCTCGCCAACCAGCTCCTCTTCACCTTTCAAATATCTTAAACTCATTTCCCCCGCTCTCCACCTAAAGATCCTAGATTTTTTTTTTTTTGCTTTTATAAGCTATGAATGAAAATATGGTTCAAGCCCATGACAAGATTCTGTACACTACTTTCATTGAACCTTAAGTGAACTACTTAGCTATTACATTATTATTAAAAATATTCTTCAAAATATCAGTCAATTATCACATGAATTGAAGGAATAACGTATTTAATGATCCAGCTTCAAATCTGTATGCATATTGTAAACATTCGTTTAGCTTTCAATCCAACATTTTAGCTCAGTCGGTAGTGCATCCATCTGCTGAGTTAAGGGTCCTGGGTTGGATTCCCGGCATGGCTGAAAATATGTCATTGGTGATATGCGGGTTTACACTTTCACAATGATGAATTAACGGCAGGGGATTGGATGTTGTGCCTATCCTTGTATTAAGTTAGATTATAAGGCATATGAAGCTACGACAGGCCTATCAAATCAGTAGTGGAGAATATATGGCTTGAAGAGAAAACTGACCCAGACCACAGGCAGGAAACAGAATTAGTTGTAAAGTAAAGTTTGTAAAATTGAATGTAAAGTAATAAGAAAAGTACACGATGATAGTAATTAATAAATTCATAAATAGGTACTGGACATAAATACTGTAGTTGAATTAAAATAAAATAGGACATAATTAAAAAATATGGGAAATACAAAGCAATAGAGAAACATGCTGAAAATATAAGACAAGTGGGAAAGCAAAGTTTAGCAATAGGCAGTAATGTAACGAAGTACATTAGATGGGAAAAAAAAGACGGGTGCTGTAAATGAGATTTGCACCATAAGAGACGTCAATTTATACATGCAGTTTTGCAGTGAGGTTACTATAGTTAATGGGTTATAATGAAATTAAGAAACTTGGTGAATTAAAATCTAACTAGACCCTCTTCCTTTCCCCCAAGTCTATTGTAGACCTCTGTTCCCTAAATCTGTGCTGTTCATCTCTTCACCAACCTTTAGTTTTTATCTTTTCTAGTATCTTCTCATAAATTTGTATACAGTGGGACATCAGCATTATTACACTATAATTTGTACACTTCTTCCATTCTTCATTATGAACTGTTTCCAGCCTGCGGCCAGGTCCGTTTAGTAAACTGCCTCTGTCTCCCTCTGTCCTTCCACCAATCTCCTCCTATCACTTGCACACTTGCTATCTGTTCCTCCCATCTCTTACTTGGTCTCCCTGGCAGTCTCTTCTCTACATACTTCATATCCATTGAAATCCTCTCCCCCTCCATACTCAATGTGTGTCCATACCATCTCATTTCAACTTCCTCTACTATCTCATCTATCGTATTTCTTCTGGTGGCAGCTAGCATGCTTCTCAAAAACTTCATTCCCATGGCCTCCACTTTACTTGTTTATCTTGTATCCAAAGTCCAAGTTTCCACTGCATACGTAGCTTTGGGTAGAAAGTATGCTTTACACAACACTTCCTTACACTTCAGGGGCACTTCTCTTTTCCATAGTAGGTCTCTTAAACAACTGTAGAAAACCTCTCCCTGCTGCCCTCGTCTCACTATACTACCTTCTCTGCTGACAGTTTTTGTCTCAATCACACTACCAATATATTTTACCCTCTTTGCTTTTTTTAAATCTACTCCATCCATTTCTATTACCTTTCTTAGCCTTGTTCTCTGCCGTGTCATCAGCATCACTTCACTTTTCACAATACTAAATTTTATTCTGTATTTTTCCACCTACCCATTTCATTCCTTCAGCTGTTCCTGTACGTCCTTTTCCCCTCATTCCATCAAGTCATCTACAAACATAGTTGATTTCATTTTCTCTTTACCCAGTTTCCTTGCCAATTTATTCATGAGTATTTTCATCAACGATATAAAATTAATAATAATGATGAGAGGGCACTTCCTTGCTTGATTACATTTTTTAATTGGAACCACTATGTTCACCCTCTCCCCGTCTTTACACAACTTACATTATTGACGTACATATTCCTTACTCTCCTGGCCATTCCTCTTTCTACTCCAGCCTCCTCCATTGCTTTCCATACTTTCTTTCTATTCACCCTGTCATAAGGTCTTCCAAGTTTTAAAAATCCAATGTTTACCTATGATACGTTTATAATTAAAACATGTAACATTTACAACAATTTTAATTACACATTTCTTTCAAATACAGATATTTACTCTTTTAAACTTAGCAAATAAAGCACACTTTATATCATACAGCAATGTGTGCAAAATAAAAAGATTTTACACATATATTTCAATCCTTTGTGTTATTATAATTAAAATGCAAGTTTTAGTTTTTTAGGCAAACAAAATCAATAGAATTAAAAAAACTGAAATGTAACCACTTGCTGGGCTGGGCCTTTTATACCTGTATTATTATTATTGTCATAAAATTTGTTAATTATTAAAAAAGGTCCTAAAAATATCTTGGTAATTTTGCAATGGTACCGTATTTAAAAACCATAGCAAAACGTTTAACTAACTTTCTATAAAGATACAAACAATTATTTAAAATGTATTATAATTTCTATTTTAATTATCATTTACACCTAAACGTACCTTAATATTTTAAGATGATATTCTTCATACAAGACATATATGTTTTTTACAAACTTTGAGGGTTGACTGAGCTTTGAACTTTGAACAATCAATTTAGATAAAATATTTGGTTTGTGAAAAAACATTGAATGATTTTTTTTTGTTTCACTTTATATAATCAAATGCAACAAAAGTAGTTTAAACAATTTTACAAGGTTTTTTAAAAATATGTTTGATGTCCAAAAAAATTCCCTGATAATTACAGGTTTTCCAGGCCTTATTACTTTACAAAACTATAGACCCATTTCTCCTGCAGTCGTTATCATTTCCACTGTTAGTATGTCCCCTCCTGATACTTTTGCCTATTTCATCCTCTTAATTAATAAAACTTCAACAGAACCAAAACCTTTAGGGCAAAGTAAGTTACCTTAATTCTTTCATTTAGTGTCTTTCTTGATAACTTTGTCTATAAGGAAATCCTCTTTTTGCTTTATGAGGTAAATGTATTATACTTGGAAGAAGGTCCAGGAGAGGTGGATAGAATCACATAAAAGGAACACAATATGGCTTTTACAATGAAAAGAAGAACACAATTCACACTTTACATCACTGTCTTTGGATAAATAGGTAGTGGCTGCATCTCTTAAGAAAATCGATCGTTACCACCCAATTACCCTTAGGTTTCGTTCTATTGGAACTTATCAGGAGGGAGTGTGAAACATGCAACACAACTCCTTAAAAGAGGAACCCAAAAAACACAAAAGGGAGTTAAAGGAAAATTATAACAAATGATAGGACACTTAGATAGGAACATGTAAATGAATAACAAACATATATTACTCCTTTTACATGTTTTCATTCGTTGAAAATTTCCTTTTTCAGGAAGTTGCATTGTGCGTTTCACACTCCCTCCTGAGGAGTTCTGATAGAACAAAACCTAGGTCAGGGGATTGGATGGTAATGATGGATCTTCAAGAGGTAGCCAATGTCTCTTTGCCCAATGGTAGCAATATAAAGTGTGAGCCATGTTCTTTTAATTGTAAAGACCATATTGTGTTTGTGCCTTTGTTATGTTTCTATCCAACTTTCTATTACCTTCTTGATAACTTTGGTTATTATCATAAATACATAGTGATCAATTAAATTGTTGACCCACATCAGTGGTCACATGCTCTAATGAGTCACTCATTAAAGACTGGATGGCAATTCATAGTGAGGATTGAATCTTGATTGAGTTTACTGAGCGGTTTTCCCTAAATGGTTATCCACTCTCCCCACATAAATTCGGATATATTTTCTCTAAAATTCTACTTTCCCCTTCCTTATGCCATTAGCATAATTAATCATCATTATTTAGTCCTGTTCTCTGCTTCTAGCCAGATCACTATGGTAAATCACCGCCAGCCTCATCTCTCTCTCTTCCCACCCTCTACTTTCCTTAGCTTACAGCTACAACATTCACAATTCTTTTTGGCAATTTGTTTCTTCTTGATCTCTTGACATTCTCATTTACCTCATTCTTGCTTCCGCTTATCTAATCCAGTCTATACATTCTTGCGTTTTCGTGTACCTCGTTTCTTAATCTAAATATCCTGACATCCAGCTCACTCCTGTATAATGCATCCCCTTGCAGACTCCTCTTTGTCATTACCTGATTGTTCGTACAATTTCAAGTACAGCTGGAACAGGTGTAGCGTTTAATTAATTCATACTTAGAGCCCAAACAAGTACTAAGACATTGTGGGAAATAATAATACAGGTATTTGCAAAAAAAGTTTATAAAGCATTAAATAATGTATTTTGGATCCTTTTTGGTTGAAATAAAACCCATATATTGTTTTAAATAACTATGATTTATTTAAAATAAACAGGTCCAATAAATCAACATGGTGACATCTATAGTGTGAGGCAGGGCAAGATGAGAAATTACCCGTCCAGCCCTAATGTAAATTGCTTTATTAATTTTAGCACATGGCCCCTTGGGGTTTTCATTTGAAAATTTGTTTAAATCACTATTACTGTTTGTAATTAGTAAAGTGTAATTTAAACTCATTAAATCCGTTTAGGACAGGATTGTGTATATTCTTTTAAAGTAGACACCAAAGAATAATTAGCACACTTACATGGATATTTTTGGAGTAAACATAGCCAAGATATAACAAATATTCACACAAAAGCCAATTAAACACTAGCTTTAACCAAACAAAGGTGGCTTCCTCATGAATTGAGTTCAGAATGACATGTAAATGTATGGATATAGTTGTCAAGATTAGCAAGGTGATAGATAGTACTTATCCAAGAAGCAATATATTTATTATGTACCATATATTATTGTGACGTTAAAACAGTTACAAATGTTTGGAAAGAAAAGAGTTCATTTATAATCGAGGCTGGGAGTATATCTAGATTTGTTAACATATTAATGGACCAGTCCTTATAATTATACAAAGCTCCGAGTGGCTATACGTTTTGTGCATATTAATAGTGCACCATTGATTTAAGTACAAATTCAGTATGTATTAATGATTTTTATTTTGTTTTATCTTTGCATCAAGTTGATGGTCATTCTTTACTCCCTTTGAAAATTTATGATATTAGGATTTGGACTGGTTGCATTCAATTTGGTGGAAGAGGTACTTTTAACCCTTTTAGTGCCACATCTATGCCAAAATCGCACATGCCATGCTTGTTTTAGGTTTTGTGTGTGAAGAATGTCACAGCTATTTCCTCATTTTTGTAAGGTTATACAAGGAAGATCGCCAAATTGTTAGTTATGAAATAATTGTTTAGATTGTCTTAGTTTTATATGGATATACTGTGTAGTAATTATATAGTTTTTTTTAAATAAACACATTTTATTTTAAAAAATTAAAATAAATAAGATTTTTTTCCATGCTTGTTAAAAAGGTGTATTTGCTTTTCAATATAATTTTGTGGTAGTACATTTAGATTTTTATGAGAAAATATAGTTTGGAGCTCACATGATAAAAAAACAAGTATTACCAAAATTTACATTTGGCATACTAGATTAGAAATAGTTGCTATTGTAGTTTTACTGAACGGCATATCCCAGCATGAATAGCATCTAGTAACAGGTGATTTATGTTGCCAGCCTTGTAGCAAATAAAAGAGGGAAATGTTCTTGTTCTTGTGATATACTACACTCCTACGCTATTGCATATTACAAGAACTAGCACAAATCTAGAAAACTGACCCCATCGTATCTTGCGGAGCTTATTGGGTCGGCTCATTACACCTTTGATGTTAGAAGGCAAATCTGATCAGATTGGCTTGTGGCTCTAAAAGATTTAAAAATCTAACATGTAGTGGCCTTATTTAAATGACAGGTAACATATTTTAGTCATACTGCTAGAAAAAGAGTTTGTTAGTTTTTGTAAGATGAAAAACCTTTGGGTGTGTGAACATTAAAAACTTTATTAATTCCAAAACTATTCTTATTTGAGATCATATTACACAGACCACAAAATCGTTTCCCTTTTGTAATAATGTTATATATTTATACAGGATAAATTAAGGAAAAATTCTTAGTAAATAAACAATAAATATTTAAAGGCTGATATAAGGACAAAATAAAATGGTGTAAGAGTTCACATCACAGCATATGACAGTAATTTTCAAGGCACAAGGAAAAATCTAATCTATAGGCAGTTATAATACAACCACTGCATAGCTAAATATATTGGTCTTAACATAGGAACACTCGAACAACGAATGACCAGCGTTTTGAAAGCAAACACACTAGCCCAATTAAATAAAGATAACTTGATGCTCGAAAACATTATTTAGATTTTGACTCAAACTAAAGTACCAGTTGCAATGACCCTCAGCTCTGTCAGTGGGAGCTTGTCCACCAACTAATCAAATCCAGACATTCTCCTGGTTCTACCAAATATAACCACCTATTTACATCTGGATATTAAACTTAAACATTAATAAAATGAAAAATGGCAGCAGAATAAAAAATGTGGAATGATGCACTCTCTCTTTCAAAAGATAGTTGAGGGAATGAGTCATCAAGAGTCATCCTTCAACCACATGACACTGTAAGTGGGGTGGGAGCTCTACTGTCTACATGGTGTTACATAGCAGGGTTGGAAGGGGGTGGGGGGTTAAAAAGATAGTAAAAAGCATTACGTGGTTTATAGATGACCCCTCAACAGTATTGACTTCAAACATCAGGGTTTCTACAATATTTGTTTCAATAAAACCATTGATGCAGCTGTACCGATGTATTTTTTAACTTGTTCTATTGTAGCATGTGAAAAACAAATAAAATTGATGAGTAGAAAGTATTTTAAAGTAAATACTATGTCAAGGAATTTCCTGAAATGCTTTGAATCTCAAAAATTTCATAAGAAGCATTTGCAAAAATCCTGTTAAAGAATAAATTTTACATTTTTTTTGCTAGAAAATGCACAACACTACAGCATGCGATACAAGCATTAAATATCAAGTTAGAAAAATAACTCCTAAGCCTGAAAAAACTTGTGGAGGTTTCAAATCCATGTTCACTTGACAAAATGTTTAACAAAAATGCAAGGCATGAGATGAACGTGTTCCAGTTAACATTGCTGTGTTGCTATTGTGAGCGATGAACGCAGAGAACATATCCCTTGCTGGCCAGCACTCCTCTGCACTTGAGGTGAACTTGAAACCTGAGCGCCCAGAACAAAGTGACTTCCTCCGACCCAAACACTGCTGTCAGAGCTGACCGCGGCAAGATCTCTGGAAGAAGCAAGAACCATACTTCAACACCTGTGACTTATTACCTAATATGGATGGAACCATAGAATTTCTTGAATCCTTAAGGATATTTGAGGATTCGAGAAAATTTCAGATTCAAGACCCAAATGATAAACAAAAAAATAAATAAATAAGTTATCAACTTTTCAAGTGAAATTTGTTTTAGAGCTTTAATGGCCTATTTACACAAAGCTGACAAAACAAAAAACAAACAATACAAGTTCTTGACAGTACCATGTCATGTAAACGTGATAAAATAAAATAGACTATAAAAAACATGTGCAAACTAATCAAGTAATATGGGGAAAATCCATTGTTATGGGATCCCAAAAATAAATTATTATTATTATTAGCACCACGTCTTACTACCCGTTCGGGTTATACACACTTAATGGTAGGGTGATTGGGAGATGAAATGGAGGACCTACAGTTTAACGTGGAATCCGAATCACGGTGGAGGCCTGGCATTCCTCACATTCACAAGTTGTGATTAATACACGCCTTGTCAGAGGTGAAGGAAGGGTTTGGTAATCAGATAAATCTGTGCCGGGACCAAGGATTGAACCCCGGGCCCCAGAACAGAAGTCTGGCACCTTACCACTAGACCACCAGGTCACCGCCCAAAAATAAAGAATATAATAATCCATACACAAAAGCTGATGTTTTAAGGGGAAATAGCCAATGAAGTAAATATCACTTATGTCGACAATGTAGACAAAAAAATTGGAAATATAAATTCCCAATAGATGAAAGAAATAAGAAATGATACAAAAATGATAAAAGGCAGGAGCAGAAAAAAATACTATCATACCAAGTGGTTCGATTATTCCCTTTTCAGTTATATTTATGACGAAATTGACTCAGGAAATCCTGCAAGCAGGGTTATCAAAATATATTCTGGTAGGTACTTAATTACTTATTAAGTAAATAGACAAACAGTATGTTGCATAAAGGCCTGCCAATTGTATGTACTAGTGTGATAGAATTTGTTGAGCCCTATTGCAACAGACGGTAAATCTTAACTGAAGAAACAAATTAGTTGCTAATATGTTGTTTTTTTTTATTGTAGAAATGTATTTTGAAAAAGAAAATTTAGTTGTTATTGAAAATAAAGGTGAAAAGTGGAAAACTAGGAAAAATAATATTCCTATTATAAAAATATTTTACTGCAAATATGTATATTTATTTATAATTTAAAACAGTAGGCATCACAACTGATAAATTATCAATATTGTTATTGACGTAGTACTCGACCTTGCTCTGTCATGATAAACTCGGGCAAACTAATTCCTAGATTGTAAAAGCCTTAAATACTTCCCCTCGTTGAGTACGCCAATTGTAAAAGTACTACCCGTATTGTCATCTGCGGTTGTGAACTAGTCCCACGTTGTTGCGCCAATTGTAAAACATGTAATTTAAACAATAAATATTGGACTAGATGTTGAGATAAATCTGCCCAAGAAATGAGAAAAACTGTGTTTTGCTGTCATAACGACAATTTTATTTGTCCTTAAGTTGTTTTGTAAATAAAATAAACCACCACTTAATGTTATAAAACACTTCCATCTCGTCTGCCGTAGCAGAGTCGAGACACCAGAAGGATGACGTGTCTAACCAGCTAACGTCCTCTCAAATCGAGCTGTGTCAACCCAGACCACTCCTTGCTTTCTTTCCATCGACCAATAGGGTTAGTTTTATATTTAGCTCGCATTTAGGAAAACATATGTGCTACTCTGCACCTGCTATTTGTTTACTGCGTATTACAACACGCAAGTAAAAACCTTGTTTCTGACACATGCAGTTAAAATAAAAGAAAAAGAAAATTGGCCGTAGTATAGAAAAGATGACTTTACTTTATTAACTGAAAAGAAGAAATATTAATATATTTACTTTAAAATATGATCGCGAATATTAAAAAGACAAGAAAAATCGATATCATTACAAGATGCCCCCACTTACACATATGGATTTTATGGAAGGTTTATGAGAGGCAAAAAAAGAACAAAGGTGTTAAAGATCTTTTCTCCAAAAACATTGTTTTGTTGTTCCACTGTCCAAATACTTCCTGTAAACATTCCTGGTGGATTATAGCTCTTTTTGGAAGAGAAAATACTTTGTAGATAATTATGAAGATGTAGACATGTTATATTATATAGTTTTACGAGGTACAAGAAAAACAGATGCTAAAATACCAAATACATCTTCAACTACTCTACGGGCACAGTAAAGGCAATAATTAAACAAATGATTTTTTGATTGTTTCTCTTGATGTCCACTATATGGTTTCATTAGAGGGTTAGACAGGGAAAATGCACTATCGACCACAAAAACATGTGGAAGAGCGAAACTTTTTGGAAAGTTTAGTAGACATTTATTCATCAATTTGTGGAATGAAGTGCTTTTGAATATGTCACCGTCAGATATGCGGCCTTGAAAGCCAACACTCACAAACAGAAAATTGTTGTTTGTGTCACCATATATCAAATAGCAGAATACTAAGCATCCCTATGTAACTGTAGAATTCACTATCACTATGTGTAGGTGCTTCAATTACGTGTTTTCAGGCCATAACAGCCAAATCTTCTCGTGCTCATTGCTAATTTGTTTACATTCATCATCTCACAGAGGAGTCTAAAAATAAAAATGTTTTCAATTGACACCTTATTTATTTTTGTATTCAATAATGATTATTTAACTAATCATTAAAACTATCTATTTTTCTAGGAAACTAATTCTTCAATGAATATCAGTGAGGAAACACTGTACTGATTCGAAATGAAATACCAGATGATAAAGAATTTGAACAAAATGAGACAAGTAAATGCAATCACACTCAAAGGGATATTGAAAGCCAAAAATCCTTTAACATACAACCACAAGTCAAAGAATATTTTAAAAAAGTGGCAATAAACACAGTTCCTGGAATAAGGAAGAAAGCAGTACCATAAAAGGTTGATGAAACCAAAACCAAAGAAATTTATTGTATAATTAAATCAATACAAAATGATTGTAAATAACATGTACAGATTAAGGCAAATGACTACACTGTGTTTGGTGATTTGGTGGCCCACAAGTTGTGAGGTCTTCAAACTTGCTATGCTCAATGCACTGTACAACAATTGGTCAATAGCTTGTTATATGAAGCTGAAATAGGAAAATACAATGAGCCGAATAGGAATCCAAAACCACATTTACAACAAGAGCTACAAACATTTTTTCTTCTTTCCAGCAGTCTCCCCCAGTATGTCTTCAATCACTTTGTACTCATTTGGTGTATCCAGAAGTGGTGCTAACATATTTTGGACTCGAGCCTTTTTTAAAATAAAAGAATACTAATTTAACTAATATTAACATACATAATAACATCACCACATCAATAAAATATCATCACTTTTCCTCTAAAAATAACCTCACCATTTGTATGTCTCTACTGATTAGTTTCACAAATACAGTGAGATCGAAAAACTCATCAGTTTCACGCGACTTACCTCTTTCTTCATCAAAGTTTCCTGGATAATGAAGCAGCATAAAAAAAAGAGCATTTGTTAGTTGAATACAATTTTAATAAAATTTAGGTGAATTTTGAAAAGATGATTGACGAGCCTTGCACACTTACAAAAAAAAATTAAGTCAAAAAGTTCAAATTTATAAATCTATTGTAATTTTCAGGCTATATCAGGCCACTTCTTCAAAAATAGAGAGTAGGTAGGGCAGTGATTAACCTCTAGCTATTGTATAATAGATGTTCTACTCTATTTTCCTGTAGAGGGTAGGACAATGATGAACCTTTAGCTATTGTCCTATCATTGTTTTACTCTGTTCTATTGACAATGTAGCCTCAAAAATCAATATGATTTGGTCTGTTTCAAATCCTTTCAATGTTAATTGAGTACATGGCCTTTAATTTTGAAACTTGTGGGAAAACTTCATAGCGAACAAATTTGCAGCTCATGATTTTGCCAACCACAGGCTATACCAATAGGGAGCTGAATTTGTAAAGTTTCTGTTGTCGTGCAAGTTGGTGTGATATTATTTTGCTTGCAACTGAGTTTTCAATCCGATAACACTGGAAAACCGCTGAATTTTCAAAGAAGTGAGCCAATGAGATACAAATGCGCCATTGTACAAGATATATAAATGAAAGTAAACATTATTATTGTTTTTAGTGCACCACGTAAAACTCTTTGTTTGGCTTTATTAGGAAACCATCTTTCATTTGTTTGCTACTAAATTTTACTATCTCTAGGTTTGCACAGAGTATAGAAATATCAGTTAAATGTCTCTCTTTCAATAGTTATTTTAGCTCATTTGATAGCATGGTTGTCCGTAACAATTATGTTCACGAAATCAATCCCAACTTGAGTTAAGCCCTATTTTATTTTTGAAATTATTAAACATAAATATAGCTTAGAGATTTTCACCATCACTATAATAATTAGCATGTTTAATCTTATTTTTGCATGTGCACATTTTTAAGTCATAAAACCCATACATTTTGTTTGTAAATAATAAACTGCACAAAACATTACAAAGTCAATTTACCTTGTTTAATTATTTTTGAAGAATATTCAAGTAGTCTACGCATTTTTATAAAACATATTTAAATTATTTATATGCTTGAAGAGGAAAACATGAAAGATATGATGTTTGCTGATGACTTGATGGTATGGGGGAGAAGGAAGAGGAAGTACAATAACCACAAGAATGGAATGAGGAGTGAAAGAGTGTGGAATGAAATGTAGCATAGTAAAGTGTGAAATGATAGTAATGACAAGGAAGAGGGTTAGGCCTAATAAAGCTGTAAGGTTGGAGATTAAAGGAGGAGGAGTGGTGGAAGGAGAGAGGAAGATGGAGAAATTTTACTAAACTTACCCGGCCATAGGCTGGAGACAGTTGATGATGATTGATATATGTTTATTAATACAATTTATGAAATGAAAGAGTAATTTTTTCAGTCTAATGAAATCTTTAAAAAAAACAAAAAAAATCAAAGAAGTCAGGATTTGAACTATGGAGCTCTGAGAAAGTCACGCTGCCAACTCCTCTGCCAAGTTAGTCTTTTATTGAGAGCTAGAGAAAATTATGTAACATTATTGCCATTTCATACATTGTCAAGAGCAATCATATTTTTTACTTCTGTAAACCTATTTTGTTTAATGGTAGATTTATTTCAACAACCGAACGAGCAGCAAGATACAGTGCCAATAATAATAATAATAATAATAATAATAATAATAATAATAATAATATTTCATCAAAATCATCCTCAGAAGGTTGCAACTAAAGAGAGAGATAACGCCATCTTGTTTTATGTTGCTTTTCTCACCAGAAAAGTCCTGTTTTCAATGGTGTATATCTAGCGAGTAGAATTCTCTCGAAAGTCAATAGCGTGGCATCAGTTTCCTTTTGATGCCGTTTAGACTTTAATATTCGATGTTCACATTAGTTATTATTATTATCATAATTATTATTGTTATCATCAGCAGCAGCAGCACCGCGTCTTACTACCCGTTCAGGTTACACACACTTATGCTAATGTGTAAAAGTTGTGATTAATACACGTCTTGTTGGAGGTCTAGGAAGGGTTAGGCAATCAGATAAATCTATGCCGGGACTGAGGATTGAACCCCAGACCACCAGCACAGAAGTCTTGACGCCTTACACCTAGACCGCCAGCAGGGTTATTATGACTGGATGGAAACTTTTGTCGGCTTGAATGTCGCCAACTACACCTTTGCGAAGAATGTCGTGAAAAGAGAGCGAAAAAGCGATTATGACCTGACAACAGTTTGTGATGGATAGATCATGGTAGCCATGGCAATGAGTACTCTAACAGTATTTTGGTTTTCACACTATTTTTTTAAGTTGGTAACATATTACCCAGAGTTCATAATGTCTGGTTTACTTTTGGCTGTTTTGTTTTTAAGAGCAGATGACTGTTTTATATAATTTAAATTATCTTTTTATATGTTTGAATTGTTTTTGTTGTTGGTTAATGTTTTTTTTTATTTATGTATATTCTTATCTTTTAGAGATGTTTTTGTTATTAGTCTAAGTTTACTTTTCATATAATTTTACTATTAAATTGAGTTGTTTTTGTTATTGTTGCTTACATTTTATAACATTTTAGTATATGTAATATATTATTTTCTTTTGAATTATGTTTTATAGGTTAGTTGGATGTTTTAATATCTAACTATTTTAGTGTGTGTTATTTTTCAAGTTTAGTTTAGATTAGCCGATTTCATTTGTTTAAATGTGTTAATATAACTAGAGTTAGGAAGTGTTAGTGGACATGTTTGGTTAGAAATAAAATTCCTCTGTACACCACCAATGTCCGGAAATAAAGATGAAAGGTAAATATAATTACATATTCTGTACAAGTTATAGAATAAGCAGTAAAATAATATTAATAATAATAATAATAATAAATATTTGTGTCTCAATTCTTGGCATAGCTATTGTAAGTAATAATGTATTTTGGTTGTTATGTAACAAAGACATTTTTTTTCTCACATTTACATGATGTTTATTTAAACCCAAGCACATATACCTGCACGTGTAGGCCTAGTAAAGACTGTTTCAAATATTTATTTAAACTTACCTTTCCTGTCTTATGAAGGTTAGCATAAGATATAAGTTCATTAGTAAATGTATATGTGTTTTAAAAATGCTACATAACTTAGGCCTACATTGCACATCTAAAGTAGACTTACCTTAGTAAAAACTATGGCTAGATCTTTTATTGAGGACTATACACAATATACGTCCCAAACTGTCTTGTCCTCATCAATATTTACATTTTGAAAGTGATTTAGGTGATGTGTTGTCAAGTTTTGTTTGGATGTAGCATTTATTAAAAGTTTTAAGGATTTATAAAGCATGGTGTTATTCAATTCTACTTAGTCCTGTGTGTGAAATCAAGTGAATATAATCTCCAATCATCGTACCATACTAATGAAAATGAGCCTTTTATGGGACGGATAAAGAGTAATATTGCCCTTCTATTTTGTACTGAACATAGAACTTAGGACATTGTCCAAGTTAGTAATATTTTTGTTTGTATCCACACCAATACTGTTACCGTCCCATTCTCGCAGAAAAACGTTACTTCTCGCCCAAAAGTTTCCTAAAGTCAAAATATAATTCCTTTACAGGACTATTATTTTTAACAAATTATGAGGGTTAGTTAGTGTGTTAGAAATAATCAAACCATTATTAATTACTATTCAATGTAATTATAATATGTTAGTTTTCAACATCTATCTTAATAAATTAATTTTAGTCTTTTATATACATGTATATACACAATCACAACTTAGTCCTAAAATGAAACTGCTTAAAATAATGGGTTTTTTCCCCTGGATAATTTGTATCCGCCCCTTCCCTCTCATCTCCCAGTATGTTGATGTTCCCCTTATCCCCCTCCCCCGCTACATATAACTTCCATTTGGTGGTCACCCATTAGCAAAACTTGTATAAGCACTAGTAGTTTCATGGCACTCACCGAATAAGTTATATGGGTAAGAGTTGTGGTACAGGGAGTACATGAGATAGTAGAGGAAGCAAGACTGAGATAGTATAGGTGTGTAATGAGGATGGAAAATAAGAAAATGCTGGAAATGAAGTATGTGAGAAAAAGACCACAAGGGAGGCAAAAAAAAGAGATGGGAGGAGCAGATAACAGAAAGTGTTCAAGGGAGAGGAGAAGAATGGAAGAAATTAAATGAGAAAAGAGTAGTGGAAGGATAGAGGAAGATAGAGGTACTTTACTAAACTGACCCAGCCACAAGTTGGAAAAATTTGATGATGATGACTCACCAAAAGGATCGCTGTGTGTAAGCAGTTGAACATCATTGGCCTTTGTGAACTCCTGTAGTGCTGGAGGGACCACGCAACAAGTAGCCAGGTTTATCTGGATGATGCTAGGTTTGATCTGAGGAACAAACCACAACATTGGCACTTCTACACTACCCCAGGTCTAAACTATATCACCAACAGATGATCAAATAAAGAAAGTAAATTGACCCAATCAAACTTTTATTGAGTCAGACTCATTCTCTACCTATATATCTCGGATCAAAATTACAAATTATGAAAACTATGATTAGAGATTAACATTTTAAAAAACATTCTAAAAACAATTTAAGTAGGTAAGATTATTTAAGATATAGCTATATAGATCAAATATTAGAGATTAGCATTCCCACATTGGTTTTTTTTATTCTGATTTGGTTTCATTAACTCTTTAGTTACCATGGAAAAATTAAATTGTAATTAAATGATGACTTTTTTGCTAGAGAAGAATTTACATTCAGTGCCAAGTTAATAATCTGGGATCTGGTTGTTATGTTTGGTCTATAACTATATTGGACATCAACACAGATCAAAATTGTATATATTATATACATCCAGTATATATATACACCCCTTTAATAATTAAAATAAGTAACTAATTAATAAATTTCATCAACAACCCAGTATTTGATAAAAATGTAAATATCTGTAAAATACATTCTTGAATTGTTTATAGCTCACCTTGGCCCAATCGTAAAGAGCTATGAAGACCTCTGTATCAACGTCACTAACCCCAATACTGTGCAGCTTTTTTCTCTCTACATAGTCCTCCAAGATCTGCCATAGTTCCTTCAGGGCTGCCAACAGAAGAGTCGGCTCTGACTTGCTGGGATAGGCCAGCACTAAGGAGTCAATGTACTCCATGTCCAGGGTGGAAAACACTGACAAGAACAATTAAATCACAGGTGAATCTTAGAGAAATACTACCAGATGATTAGGAATGCGGTAATTTTGTTTTGGACATCGTACTTGAATATTTTTATTAAAAAACAAAAGAGTTCTCCATTTTCTTGACACAACTATTATTTAATCCATATGTTTCACAATTTACAATTAGAAGGACCTATCTGTGGTCTTGTGGTCAAAGCTCATGGCTAGAGATCCAGAGGTTTCAGGTTTGATCCCAAGTGCCTTCAGAATGTTTCTATGAAAAAGTGGGTCTGGAACGAGGACAAATGAGGAGCTACTTGAACAAAGAAGTAGCAGTTCTGGTCTCAAGAAACTAAGTTAATGGCCTTATGGTCCATTGTGCTGACCATATGACACCCTCTGTCTGAAAATGTTGGCATTATCATAGCTAATGGAGGAGGCCGTTTTGTCGGTATAACTCAATTGCAGGTTCCCGCCATGTTAACAACAATCAAGGTTATTCGTGTTATCTGTATTAAATTAGTTTTTTCTGTATTAAATTACACTATAAAGGTGGGGATGAAAAAGGTAGAATTTAGGGGAAATATAGCAACATTTGTGTGAAGGGCGAGAGTAAAACCATTTACAAAAACACATCCTCACTACATCCAGCCAGGATTAGAGCTCTGACCTCCTTGTAAATGGAAAACCCTTTTAGATGATTATCTTAGAAAACCTTTGTTTATTCTCCTAAGGTACTGTTTGAAATATATTGCACATAAAGGTGACTACAAATATAATTATCTAGATTTGCCACGCACTTAATAGAAGATCAACACTTTTCTCAAACCCATGTCATGAAAATCATAAAATAAAAGAGTTAAAAAGGAACTGAACTAGATATTTGGTAATAACTCCATATTTATCTACACAGAAATAAGGTTTCACACAAAAACTGTCAATGAACTACTCAGATTCTGGTATTTTATTTAAATTTGCTAGACATACATTATAATATAGCAAACCTTCCTCCTTGCCTTCAAACCTCTCTACCCATTTTAAAACCACCCTACCAACCTCAACCCCACCATCACAATATAGCCCTCAATACTTCAACTACAATACAAGAGGTGAAGGAAGCTAAATTACCAGACAAGTCATTTAACATGATAAATTATGGACAACTAATGCTATCTCAAATAACATTACTAAAATCTTTAATGTGATTCCTCCCTCACGATTTTTCTCATTTAACAGAGCTGACTAACTTCAAAAATCAGTACAAGTCATTCTTGAGCAAACAAATAATGCTGTAAATTTCAAGCAAAGCCAAAAGATTAGATTGGATAGTTGTTTTCACTTTTTCTACATTAGAGTATTGTGAAATCAACCATTATCATTTACATGTCTGATAATCCCAACTCTCTCTTTCACCAAATAGATAATGATAATACAAGTTTAAGTATAGGCACACAGTGAAAGCTAGAACAAATCTTTCCTATTATTTTATGTATTTCTTTACATTAACGTAAACTTTTTTTTGTATCACATATATTTCACATTACTTTATCAATATATATGTACTCATTTTACTCTCTAGTTTATATCTGCAAACATAGGTTAATATTATCTAGAATATAACAACTTTTTGCCACCATTAAAGTTTCTTTCTTGCTGCTTATTATTCTTACAAACAAATGTAAAATTGTCATTTAAATCAGGTATTCATAAAAAATGTTTCTTAATAAATATGTAAAATTCATAATCCTCCAGTGAGCTAATGCTCTTCGGATATCTCTCTTTCTCACACACGCATGCCCGCACACACTCACACACACACACACACATTTTCTTTTAGAAAACAAAAGAATGGTGTTAGTGTTCAAATGGAAAAGCTTAAACCTGTAAATAATATGGTTTGGTTTACTAAAAATTAACTAGTAAACAACACCATCTTATTTACAGGCAAGCTTTTACAGTTGGACATTGTTTTCTAGGAGGGAGGTCTGCTAGAAAATGTTACTATACCTGTAGCCAATAAAGGTCTTTAATCATATAAACATTTAACCCCCCTTCTCTTGGTTTTTATATCACAACACTTTACATTCCAGACTGAAGCGTAGGAGGCGCGTCCACAAAGTAAGGTCTGTTGAGATATGACCGCCAAAATAGATATGTAGGCGAGGTCACGTATGCATGCGCAGTAGCATGGATTGAATCATCAGCTTTCTGTTGATCCCTTTACTTCAGTTTTATCCTCATCTGATGTTCTGTGTGAGTGATTTAAAATGAGTGCTGTCATAAACAATCTTGCCAGTTGTAAGGTTCATAGTGTCATACAATTTTTGTTAGCGAAAAACCTTACTGCTACATAAATGTATCATCGGATATTTGTTTATGGGCCTGATGTTATTAGTGAAAGTAAGGTGAGACAATGGGTTCGTCTGTTTAAAGAAGGTCACACCAATGTTCATGATGAGGAGTGGAGTGGTCGACAAAGTGTGGTGGGTGACTGAAAATTTTAATATATGTACTACCACATTGAATCTTCTGGGTTAGCACAAGTCCATGACCAACCTGTTCGCACCAAATTCTAAAATGAAGAGAAGTCCTAACAAGCTTTGAATGATGCAGCAACAACAAGTTCCAATAAAGTGATCCAGAAAGGTGCTGATTAGCCCGGCTGGACTACAAATGGGCCACTCACAATCTTGAACTGCAACTAACCGGTGTCCAGTGTATGTGACTGAATGGGTGTACTTCAATTCTACAGCCAACTCACCAGATTTCCAGCATATGTGTTTTGGGAACGAGCCAAGTTTGACTGCAACTAACCCAATACCTGGTTTACGTGTTTTGAGAATGAGCCAAATTTGGCGACTGCTAACAAGAGAGTGCTGTTAGCACGAGTAAGCCGTGTGACTTTGTAATTTTAATATGAAAACTCCCACCTCTTTACCTATCGACTAGACCTATTCAACATCCCCAAAGCAGAAAAATTCAAACAGGAATGCTCTGTCAAAAATTCATGGCTTTGGTTTTTTGGGAACAGAAGAGTGTCTTGCTTGTTGATTTTCTTGAATAAAGAAGAACCATCAATGCTGCAGGATATTGTGAAACCTTTAAAAGCCCCATACTCGCAATTTTGAACAAAAGATGTGGCATGCTAACCTCAGGGATTCTTCTTTTGTATGCTAGAGCTCACACTGCTGATAAAACTGTTCAGCTGATTCATCAGTTTGGATAGGAACTACTGGACCACTCCCCTACAGCCCAGACCTAACTCCAGGAAACTATCACTTGTTTTTGAACATGAAGCAGTGGCTGTCCTCACTGTGGTGTTTAGTTGTGTAGAAGACAATGAACTGAAGGATGGCTCAAATTCCTGGCAGCAGATTTTTTTGAAAGGAGTATAAAGAAGTTGGTGCTAAGATATAAAAAATGTCTTGAAGTCAATGGGGACTACGTGGAAAGATAAAGGAGATATGCATGTATTTTTAGCCCTTTATAAAACTCTTCTATCCCTACTACTGGTTTTTATTTATTAATTTATTGGACCTTACTTTGTGGACGCACCAAGTACATTGTAAATGTCAAAAGATCTCTATATTTATATGCTGATGAATTCATGGGGCAATGGTGTTTAAACTTCAACCACAACTTTTTACTTATCTGACTGTTTTTATATTCATGCTATATGGAGACAAACCACCTTTTCTTGCTCGTCTTATGTAATTGCTAAAAATTATTAGTACTCTTTAATAACTCTTTTATAAAAGTTGTTGATAAATTATCAACATTCTAAGTGACCTTGACATTTAATCTGCATGACCACGAATGCATTAGAGATAGCTCAAGTTTACTCTTCTCTTTTATTTATTCAAAGGAAATCAACATAAGAAACATCAAATGAGTTACAATAAAGCAATGGCAACCATTTTAGTTCTCTTCTCATGCTTATGTGCAGACTACAGACAGGGGCGCACCCACAGGAGGCGGGGGTGGGGGCTGAAGGCCCTTCCCCAGAAATGAAACAAAAATATTATTAGCATTATGTTGTCAACTAATAAATTACATTTAATATAAAAGAGATTAAATTTGTGCAGTAATTAGTACTTTTCAAAGGAATACTTCTTTCTGTGGATTTTTAATTTTACTGTAAATTTGCACATAAATGAAAACTGGACTTGTGATACCATAGTATTTTCTAGAAATGGTTAAAGTATTTACTCTTGTACATAGAGTTTTGAAGTGGGTGCAGTAATTGAAATGATTATTTTAGAGCAATTATGTAAACACTATTATTGTATCAGGAAGAGTGGAAGGGGCAGTTGATATTATTATATGCCCCCACCCCCACCAACTGCAAGTCCTGAGTGTAAAGAAGAATGTGTAAACACAGACCTGTTAACGAGTGGCGTAAACAGTGACAGAGTGTAGGCCGAGGATCCGATTTTGGTACAAATTAGATCAAATATTACCATTGGCATCCTTTGAAATAAGAATTTTTAACCCCTGGAACCCCACTTTTTAGGTGGCATTGCTGATTCTCTATCCTTCTTATCCCCCTCCTTCAAATCATATTTCCAAATACAACGCTTGGTGTTTGAAAGCAAAAGTATCACCAGAGTGGGAGTTCCTTTTGGTTCAGGAGACCGGATATGTCATTACTTCAACATTATAATCAAAGATTTTAAAAATATTTTCCCCTACCCTATTATTAAACTAAATAAAAAGGAAGTTGGCGGTTCTTGCCCATCTCTATTGTGCAACCACAGGAGGAAACACCAGATTATGTTGCTAATACACAGACAATCACTTGATTCCCATATAAACCACCTCACTCAGTCCAATACATACTCAAGTTTAGAGGTGGAGAGACTGAGTGTTCATTAACTTTAGTAATTATTGATTAGAATATCTAAGTTAAAAAGTAGTGTTGAATAAAATCAATAAAGAAGTCAAAGGTCATAAATTGTATAATCTGTTGGTGCGACTGATTTAGTCAAGATGAAAGGGTTTTTTCCCTATCTTCGTTAACAGTATCATACCAAGAAACTTTCAGAAATTAACATTAGGTGTGGCTAAATATTTTATAGCTGTATCATATTTAAATGAATAGGCCTACATTTGATAATACACCACATATGCAGGCAGGAAAAATACCCCATGAGTGCAGTATTCCACACACATACCACATCACACATGAACTCCACTGCATGACAAGGATATAGAGTAATATACTTACTACTGGAAGAAACCAATGCTATACAATTAAGTATACATGAAAGTAGGGCTGTGGAGTCAGTACGCAAAGACTTTGACTCTGACTCCTCCATTTTTCTTCTGTGACTCCTTCATAAATGCCCTAATGTATATTTTTAGTAATAACAAATTGCAGTCAAATGCTCCAATGCAGATAACTTCATGGCAAGTTTCTTTGGCATTGTGAATTACATTTAAATAAATTTGTCACTCCAAATTAACAAATATTGGTCCTAAAGAATTACAAAAGTATAAAATATTGCTAGTCTTTATTTTGAAGCTGGAGTCTGTACATTTCCACAGTTCCCAACTTACCCCCAAAATTGCTTCAGACTCCGACTCCACAGCTCTATATGAAAGATCTTAAAACATGAGTGAGAAACAGCCCTGAGCAAATGACAATCTCTGGATAGCTCAGTGGTAGAGACAATGGGTGCGCTAAGTCCAGTCTGTGTGTCCAGGTGTCATTTTTAAATCTAGTGTAACATATACATCATATTATATAAGCATTAGAGACTATTATCGTTTATTTGATGGTTAAAATACGCTTCACATGAATGTTCAGTAAATTGTTGCACAAGCTATGGGTTCTGTTTGAATTTAACTTAAGCGCTCTTCCAACTATATAAACAGATGGCTTGGTCTGCTCCACGTGTTCTAATTTTTATAAGGTTTTGTGGGTTCACGCATGCGCCTTGGCTGTCTTCTTGTTCTCTTGGAGTCGCAGGAAGCAACACATGTTACTTATTTGTCATGTTTTATAGCTCGGAACTCTAAATTTGAAATCAAGTGAGAAATGGTGGCAGTTCGGTTACAAAATGACTCCATAATATCTAATATCAAGGCAACCACGGTTGCTCTAGTATGGCTATATAAGTTATGATTTATGTAATAATTTAGATGATGTTAGTGGACAATTGTAATTTTGGGCCAAGTGCTCTTTTCTAAGTATTCTGTGAAAGAGAGTGATATTAAAATTCACATTGTGCATTACTCTTTAAGGTTTTAAAATAAACATTAAATTAATAATTTGTCAGTGCTTCATATTCAGTAAATCTGAATATTCATTTAAAAGTGTCAAAATCAAAATATGGGTCATAAATACTTACTATAGGAACATAGGCAATGTCAAAAGGAAATCTGTTATCAAAGAACAACTATATTCTCATTATATAAGTGTTTGTTGTGAGATGCATAACACTAATCAATACTTACTACTGTTGAGGGATTCGTGAAGAGCCTCCTTCTTGAGAGATGATATAAAAACTTTGACACTGACTTTAAGCCCACTCCTGTCTTCATTTTCAAGCTGAGACATAGGATTGCCTTCAGTGCGGCGAATCTGTATAAGACAAAACTAAATATCACTAAACATTTATAAATATTAGGTAAAACAGGGCCCTGTTCATAAGCCAGGCTTGGTCCCAGAGCACTGATATTAAGAGGAACATAGCCTTTTTCAACTTTAAAATGCATATAAAATCCTAATAACATGTATTATTATTATTATTAGCACCGCGTCTTACTACCCGTTCGGGTTATACGCAAACATGTTGTAGACACAATCATTTATTAAGTGTGGAGTAGATCATTCAGTCAAATGAAAATGATTGGAATAAAAATAAATAAAAACAATTGAATGAAAACTATGTGTTTGTTTGTAAAAGTGAATTTGATATAAATCAACGTGATTGGGAAACTATTTTGATTATAGACCGTTTCTAAATCAAAACAAAACGTGATTCACCAATTGAACTATACTCTCCTAAAAAACACTGCTTTGGTGAGTCTGATGAAAAGTCCATTCAAGTCAACAGGTAATTTGTTGAATCAATCACAAGTTTATAATTGTGAAGGCAATAAATATCTAGCACCAAACCAGCCAGTTACACTACCAACAAAATTTCCTACTTAGAATTTAAAAGTAAAAATACTTCGGTTTCACCCAGAATAGTACAAGGAGTTCATTTGTCGGTATATGGATGACTCTACAAACAATGCAGATGGAGTTCTATTTTTACTGTAATAGATATTATAAATTAGGTCCTGATAACAATCTTGCTAGGAAAATGGATTTAAAAATTGGAAAAAAGCATCGGACAAGTTTCGTTCACATGAAAAGAGAGATAGCAATATACAAGCAGTTTTAAGTTATAGACAGCTGAAAAACTCGAATAATGCCCAGTTAAATTCTCCTTAGTTTCTTAACATAAGATTTCTAAGGAATGTCTTCAAAATTTTCACCTCAATCAAATATTTAGCCATGCAAGGCTTAGCTTTAAGAGGAAATCAACAAGAAAGTGAAAACTTATTTCATCTTCTTAAACTACGTTCAGAGTATGATTCCTATCTTGTAAATTGGTTGAATAAAGAACGAGAGGTATACACAGATGTAAAAATTCAAAATGATATTTTGGAAATAACGGGCAATGAAGTTGTGAGAAATCTCTGTGCTGAAATTCAATATTCTAAATTTAATTTGTTTTCTTTGATTTGTTATGGTACACCTGATATTACTAGGACTGAACAGCTTAGCATATGTGTGCATAGTGTTGATGAAAACTTAAGAGCATTATGAAATTTTTTTGGACTATACAGTGCTACTAAAACTACTGGAGAGTCGATTGCAGCCATTTTTTTAAAAATATAATGACCAGAGTTCAACTACCTCTTTCGAACTTGTACGGACAAACCTATGATGGTGCTCAACAAAGGAGTACAGTCTATAGTAAAGGATAGACAACCTTCAGCCATGTTTGCTCACTTTGGGGTGTACTGCACTAACTTGGTCACAAGGGATGCATATGATACATCAATTACTGCGAGTAATTTAATGTAATGGTCACATGATCCTGGAGTTTTGTTTTAACAATCATTGACAGCTAAAACTAAGTTTATTAATATCCAAGAAGCTACTTTTAATGGTCCTTTGCTATCTAAAGCCAGCATCAAACCCCTTTATCTAACCAGGTGGATATACAGAGGTGCTCAGGTTGAAGAGATTCTGGAAAACTATTTCATGATTTTAGAAAAACTTGAAGCACTGCCTTTTAAAGAAAATCACAGTCAGAAAGTGGGCTATTCAGAGTGTTTGAGTCAGGAGAAACTATTTTAGACTTCCCTGTGTCAAGGAAAATAATAAATAAATTTGAAATGTTGAATAAATTTTTTCAAGGAAGAAAAATGAGTACTTCCGAACATATACAGGCCATAGAAATAGTGTCTTCAAGTCTACACAGACTCAGAGAATATGATGAGTTTTTAATAATTCAGGGAAAGCTAACAAAATCATTGTTACCAACAACCTGCAACCTCTTTCTTTGCCAAGACAAAAGAAACCACCTATGCATTACACATGTCCTGCTACAGCATTCACTTTACTTCAGTCCAGGACTACTTGCACCACGAGTATTTTGCCATTATAGATACAGATGTTGGAAGAGTAAGGTCAAGATTTGATCAAGAAGGACTTTATCACATGAGAAAGTTGGAAATAAATCTTTTAAAAGGAGAAATAAGCCCAGTGTTGAAAATGTATCCTGAAATACCAAAAAGATTTTGAAATTTTGATTTTTGTTGTTGTTTAAGTACACCTACTTGTGTTGAAGATGCCCTAACTGCATTTTGAGGGCTATCTTCTGAAGTGAGAGTAATGCTCAGTAATGTTGATGTTCTGTGGCTTATACTTCTGGTTTTTCCAAGCTCGTTATGTGATGTGAAAATATCATTTAGTTCATTAAGTTGCCTTAAAACATACTTGAGGAACAATATGACACAGAGGCCTATTAATCATGTGGCTGTGTGTCACACGTATAAATACATATTAGACAAGATAAGCATTCATAATCTTATAAACAAGTTTATTGTAGTTAATGAATGAAGAAAGATAATATTTGGTGGAGCCTAAGCTAATTTAAAATAAGTGCTTCTTCTTCATATAAATGTATTTTGTATGGCATATAAGTATTTTATTTATAAGTTGTGTTATCAGTGTGATACATTAAATATAGTTCCCATTATCTATTTGATACAAAATTACTCATTCTCTTGCAGGTAGGGCTATAGTTATTTAAAATGTTGAACAACTAAGAAAAAATTGTTATTTTAATCTGAGGTAAAGAATTTTTTTTAAATTGATATTAATGTTCATCCAAAACATTTGTATTGAATAAGAAACAGTTTAAGAGTATTGCTAGTGCAGGTTTCGTTTATACTAAGTATACAAACAATTATTATTAGTGTGTGTCAAATCACTTATATTTTGTGTCCCCATCCCCCCCAAATTCTGAAAGCCAGGCATGTCCATGGGCAAAACCATTCACTGTGTGTGTGTCATACCGAAAAACACCGGAATAGTGAGACAATCCCAAACACAGTGAAGACCGCTGTAAGACAAGGCACTACCATATATAAAACTTATTTCTGCCAAAAACCTTGATTTGCAAGGAGTGTATATAATTGTTAATTCAATATTATATAAGGTAGCTGCTTTTTGTTATTGTTACTTATTGCTAATTTTGTACAACCGTAGTGTCATAAACATAAAGTTTAGATATATTATACTGTCACATGGTTGGTTGGTTGGTTGCAAGGTTGCTAAGCAATAGCTAGCAGAAGGTTTTTTATTCCAAACATTGGCCGAAAGTCACTAATGCCAACCTACTTGGAAATAATTATTATTATTATTTGATTAGTAAATGCTATATTATCAATCAAAAGTGTTACCAAATGCTTCTAATGATACTTTCTTAAGGTTTACTGTATAGTTATTATTATTATTATTATTATTATTAGCACCGCGTCTTACTACCTGTTTGGGTTATACGCACTTACGCTAATGCGTAATGGTAGGGTGATTGTGAGATGAAATGAAGGACCTACAGTTTAACGTGGAATCCGAACCACGGTGGAGGCCTGGCATTCCTCACATTCACAAGATGTCTTGTCAGAGGTGAAGGAAGGGTTTGGTAATCAGATACATCTTTGCCGGGGCCGAGGATTGAACCCCGGCCGCCAGAATAGAAGTCTGACACCTTACCCATAGACCGCCAGGTCACCATTACTGTATAGTTGATGTAGTCATAACTTATTGAAAGTGTTAGAACAGTGTTGTATTTTCATACCTCTATTGTGATGTAGGATTACCTATCTTTATGCATAACATGCTTCTTTTGTTTTAGCTGTTTATTTACTGTCTCAAGATGGCCGACTTGGCATTACTAGCATATTGTATGTCTCTATTTTCTGAATAATTAAACTATCAAAACCATTTCCGATATACTCGGTATTTTATTTCATAACCCTAACAAAAGGTTATGGGCCCAGGCAACGTATTACAGTGTGCGAGTGAGATGGTGAAGTGAAATAAAGAGAAATAAAATTGCTTTCGTTTTTCAGTGTTAGTTTTGGGCGGCGGCGTGTTCACTAACAAAAGTTTTACACTACAAATTGTAAACATGAGTTCGTCTACATCTGGATTGCCGATAGTAGAAAAACTAATTGGCAGAGAAAACTACTCCAGTTGGAAATTTGCAATGAAAGCTTATCTGGAGCACGATGATTTGTTTGAAGTGATAGAGAAAGACCCTCCCGCGATAGAAGACGAAGCTAAGGTGTGTTCTTGGAAGAATAAAGAGAGGAAAGCTCTATCTAGAATAATCTTGTTTGTGGAAAAAACAAATTATTCTCATATAAAAAATGCTAAGACTGCGGCTGAAGCATGGAATGCGTTGGAAAGAGCATTCGAAGACTCCGGCTTAACTAGGAGAGTGGGGCTACTAAGAACACTAGTTACTACCAACCTCAATAACTGTAAGTCTGTGGACGAATATTGCGACACGATTGTATCGACTGCATACAAATTAAACGAGATAGGATTTCCTGTAAGTGACGAATGGGCAGGAACACTACTTCTTGCTGGTTTACCTGAAAGTTATAAGCCGATGATAATGGCCCTCGAAAATTCTGGCACACAAATTACAGGTGATGCTATTAAAGTGAAGTTATTACAAGATGTGAAAATGAATGATTCAACCCTAAACAACGAAACGGCTTTGTTTACTCCAAAAAGTAAGTTCAAGAAGAAAACAGCCACTATGAAGTGTTTTAGTTGTGGCAAGCCTGGCCATATTGCCAAACATTGTAGACAAAAGACTGATGGCAGGAACCATCAAAGTGTGTTTAGGCACAGCGATCACCCTAATGAAAAGCCTTCTACACCTCAAAGTAAGAGAGCTTTTTTGGCCTATAAGGACAAGGTTAAGGATGAAGATTGTTGGTTTCTGGACTCTTGTGCATCGACCCATATTACAAAAAATACAAATAAACTTTACGACATAACCCCAAATGAAACTAAAGTGACAGCTGCAGACAACACTGATTTAGTTTCAGATGTGTCGGGGACCATTAATTTAAAATGTGTTGTTAATAACACGGCTTTAGAAGTAGAAGTGAATGATGTGTTGCACATTCAAAATTCAGCAGTAAATTTACTATCAGTGAGTAAAATAGTGCAGAAAGGCCACATTGTAACGTTTAACCAAACAGGAGGTTATGTTCATGACAGTGATGGTGTACTAGTCGCAAAAGCCCATGTTAAAAATGGGATATACTGTTTGGACACACCTCAAACAAACGAAGCTAGTTTTTATGCACAATCTAAGGATTTTTTGTGGCATCGGCGACTTGGTCACTTAAACCGGAAAGGAATGAAGAAACTAAGCCAAATGTCAGACGGTATGGACCCTAACTTTTTAGCTGACGAACCGTGCGAACTGTGCATCATAGGTAAGCAGGCCAGACTTCCGTTCAAGAGAAGCAAAATGTATAGTCAATCAGTTTTAGAGCTAGTGCATTCAGACTTGTGTGGTCCGATGGAAACAACTTCAATCGGAGGCAGTAAATACTTTATTACATTTGTTGACGATTACTCCCGTAGAATATTTGTATACTTTATACAAGATAAGTCTGAAGTTCATAGTGTATTCTTAAAATTCAAGGCAATGGTTGAGACACAAACAGGTCTAAAAATCAAGAAGATACGTTCGGACAACGGGGGTGAATACGTAAATGAGAAAATGAAACGAACACTGAGCTCCGCTGGCATCGTCCATCAGCTAACTGTTAGCTACAGTCCTGCGCAAAATGGGCTGGCAGAAAGGACAAACAGGACACTGGTTGAAAAGGCTAGGACAATGATCCTGGATGCGGGACTCCCAAAGTCCTATTGGGCCGAAGCTGTATCAACGGCAGCTTATCTCACAAATCTATCGCCTGCGACCATTCTGAAAGACAAAACTCCTCATGAAGTATGGAATGGGAGGAAGCCTAATTTGTCACATCTAAGAATTTTTGGATGTGAAGCCATGGTCCACATACCTAAAGCATTGCGGAAAAAATGGGATCCTAAGTCACAAAAATTAACATTCTTAGGGCATTGTGAAAACACCAAAGGATACAGGTTTATTGACCCCAAAAGCAAGAAGATCACAATTAGTCGAGATGTGGTGTTTCTTGAGAGTAAAGTCAAGCTCGAAGTTCCAGAAGTGAAACCAAGCCCATCTCCACAAATTTTTCCAAACGAAGAATCTCAGGAAGATGAAGTAATCAACAATGTACCAGATGATCATCTAAGCCTACAAGACGAAAACAGTGGTGATGGAGAAATTTTTCAAGGTTTTTCTGACACAGAAAATGAAGACGAAAAACAAGTACATGAAGAAGAACAGCAAAAATCTACTCTCAGACGTTCTTCAAGACAACCCAAACCTAAGGTATGGCCTGATCATATAAGTTGTTATGTTAAGGAACAAAATGTTTTAGATGGCTCAATAAATGTTGATGAAGCCCTGGAGGGAATCAACCATGAAAATTGGAAGGAAGCCATGTCTAAGGAATACAAATCATTAGTAAAAAATGATTCATTTGAAGTCGTTGATCTTCCAGAAAATGTTAAGCCTCTTAACAGCAAATGGGTACTTAAGGTAAAACCAAGCGATAAAACAAAACCTCCAACGTACAAAGCCAGACTTGTAATCAAAGGATGTAGTCAAAGAAAAGGACTCGATTACGATGAAACATTCTCGCCTGTAGTCAAATATACGTCTTTACGATACTTGATGTCACTGGCAGCAAGGGAAGATCTAGACATAGATCATTTGGATGTCACAACAGCATACCTGTATGGAGATTTACAAGAAGACATCTATGTGATACCACCTAAAGAACTGACTACCGAAGGCAAAGTGTGGAAGTTAAAAAAGTCAGTGTATGGACTCAAGCAAAGCGGAAGAAATTGGAATAATAAAATTCATCAAGTCTTAACAGAACTAGGATTCACTAGATCAAATGCTGACCCGTGTGTTTATTACCAACGAAATGGTAAATATATTTTAATTATTGCTATGTATGTCGATGACTTGCTGTTATTTTCAAACAACAAGAAATTGAAAGAGAAGGTGAAGCAAGCACTCAACAAGAAATTCGAGATGAAAGACCTCGGTGTAGTAAAAAACTGCCTTGGGATGGAAATCACCAGAGACCGAAAAGTAGGCAAGATTTGGATTTCACAAGAAGAATACACCAAGAAAATACTGACCCGGTTCAACATGATTGAAGCGAAAGCAGTGTCAACTCCGCTTGACCCTGGACTGGACTTTCAAGATGAAGACTCTGCAGAAGGACAGGATCCAAGTGTCCCGTATCAAGAAGCTATTGGTAGTCTGTTGTATTTATCACAAATTTCCAGGCCAGACATTTGCTTTGCTGTTAACTTACTTAGTAGGTACAATCAATCTTACAAAGGGGTTCACTGGTTATGTGTCAAGAGAATTTTCAGATATCTTAAAGGAACGGTGGATTTTAAATTAGAATTCAGTAAATCGGGAAATAGAAACTTAATGGGCTTTAGTGACTCAGACTGGGGTAACAAAATCAATAACAGGTACTCAGTAACTGGCTCTTGTTTCAAGTTACAGAATGGCCTCATTTCATGGTGCAGTAAAAAACAAAAAACAATTGCGTTGTCTACTTGTGAAGCAGAGTACATGGCTATGTCCTTCACAGTTCAGGAATCATTGTGGCTCCGAACTTTAATTTCTGAACTAGATCCAGAAAGAACCGTAAATCCTACTGAAGTATTTTGTGACAATAGAGGAGCCATACATTTGGCAAAAAAAACTGTTACTAATCAGAGGTCAAAACATATTGACATCAAATATCATTTTTTAAGAGAGCATGTAAACTCAGGAGTAATTAATATCAAATATGTTCCTACTGAAAACATGTTAGCAGATGTATTAACAAAACCTCTCTCTAAGGTTAAATATGAGAGCTGTGTAAAAGAGCTAGGAATAGTTAATTGATTTTTTTGTACATCGATCATAAGATTAATGAACATATTGTGTTTATTGATTGCTCAATTATGGGCTGGTGTTAGAACAGTGTTGTATTTTCATACCTCTATTGTGATGTAGGATTACCTATCTCTATGCATAACATGCTTCTTTTGTTTTTATTTGTTTATTAACTGTCTCAAGATGGCCGACTTGGCATTACTTGCATATTGTATGTCTCTATTTTCTGAATAAGCAAACTATCAAAACCATTTCCGATATACTCGGTATTTTATTTCATAACCCTAACAGAAAGAACAAAATTTACAAAACTATTGGGTTTTTTGTTTTGCGGTTATGGCAACAAGAGATATTATAGTACATTGAATAATAATTAAAAAGTATTATATTCACACTTGATCCAAAATCTTAGATCAGTCAGTAGTGTGTAAATCTACTGATTTAAGGGTCCCAGTCTCAATTTCTAACATGTGTGAAAAATGTATCATTAGTGAAATGTGGGTTTACCCTTTCACAGTAATGAATTAACAGCCGAAGACTGGATGTTGTGATGGCCCTAGTCTTAAGTTAGAATTAAAATACATATGATGCTATGACAGGACTAGCCAGCCGGTAGTGGAAAATATATGGCTTGAATAGAAAACTGACCCAGGCAACTGGCTGGAAACAGTGATGAATATAAAAATATTCACACTTGTATCTTGTTGTAAGTGGCCACTAAAATGAATAGCTGTTTCTATGCCTAAATAAAGTGCCATGTTAAGATATTAGTTTCAAAGAGCGATATAATTTTGCCAAACATGATCACCTGTCGCAGGGTCCATATATATTAATGTCCTTGCTTGAACCTAGCGTGGAATCTTTTAAATGCTGTAAATAAAAAATCGATCTATCAAAATTTAGGTATCGTAATGTGTAAAAGTAGAAATCATGATTTTTAATGCTAACCTCAGGTAATAAAAAATCTTAAATATCCTGAAAACACAAATTTTCCTCTGATCCATTTTATTCCTATAAAATAACTAAAAAAAGTACTATCACCAGTGCTACTGCATTGAAAATTATATTGCATGATGTGTTGTTTGCAAAATTACAAAGCAATTGTGTTTATTTAGAAAAAAAGTTTAAATTTGTGTTATTCATGTGAAAACAGTAGAATGTGTAAAAATTTGTTTTAACGCAAATGTGAATTTTGCATGTCCTTAGATATGGCTAATTTTTTTAATCTAAAATAATAATAAAAATAGTACTTTTACACTGTGACTCGTTATTTCTTTTTTATATGTACCTTAAATACTACATAATTATCACTTTTAACTTTGGTTAACGGGTAAGTGGTTCTCTTACTACTTTAATTTTCTTTCTTGGTAGACCGCTCAAAAAATTAAATTATTAGAGAAAAAGTCCCCCCCCCCCCCCCCANCCCCCACCCCAACGTCTTTGCTTGTATGTTTGCCTGAAGTTCTCCAAAACTTTTTAGTTTCATTGCAAATGTAATATATGATTATGTTTGCTCAAGAGTTGGTTAGCTGCAATCTTTTCTGGAATTATTTTCTTTTCATAACAAAATTTTTCACTATGTCATTAAAAGCCTTCTTTTCTTCACTCCTCAAATTCTCTGAGTCACTTTTCTCCAAGTTTGACTTTCAAAAGTACTGATGATAATTACTTCTTGCATTTCTTCCATAAGCATTGAGCTCTTTTGTGATTGGAACACTAGCAGATTTATGGCCATATAACTTTAAGGCGTCTATGATGTTCTATGATGTCTATTGTGAAAATCATATATAGAAATTTTACTTGTCAAAGTCAATATACACAACTTTAATAATGAGGACTTAATAAAGAAATGGTTCACAACTGATAGACCTAATAATAATATACAAAACAAATTAAATGAATCTCAGATTTTTATAACTGACATAAAGGCATAATAATAAATTTTCAACTCGCTCCTATATAACGATGCTCAGAACACAATCCTCCTGATCTCAAGACCCCTGACAATAAGGCGAGGATAAAATGGCAACCTTTCAATGAGCTCCCAGACTTTGGGTCACACGTCACCAACAACCTACAACTCTCCACGCCTGGTCAGATACGGTAACAATACCTTATCAAACATATATAAAATAAACTACACTCAACAATACATATTTATATATTAAATTGGAATTCAAGAATGTACAAACAAAACCATTAATAAAAGAAATAGTCATATCGGATATTATTTGTTTTATATTTCACAATAGTTAGAATTTCTTTAAAATAAAACACCCTAAGAAAATTTGCTTATATATTATAACATTTTAGAAAACATTCTAAAAAATTGTTGAAAGTATATAATCTAGGGTAATAGTGAAATTTCATACATCATAGATAATATTTATATATGTAAATGTAATTATATTTTTTGGTATGAACAGTTTCCTTTTAATAAACAAAAATGAAATTATTTCAAATAAAGTTGGATTACAAATTCCATACTTTTATACAATAATAAAATAATTTAAATCCCAACTAAACAAAAAAAAAATCTAAATTTTGTTACAACTATGACAAAATTTAGTTCTACTATATATTCTTATAATCTGAAGGATTAACTATAATTTTTTTGCTAATCATAAATTTGACATTTTAAGTTTCCACAATGGTTAAAATTACAGTAACTGTTGATAATGGAAGTTACCATATTATAGTTCTTGTAGCTATTAATGAAAATGTTTGATGTGATCTATGGTTAAAAAGAAACTCTTGCAGATATAATTATAAGTTTTGTTAGTACTCACAAAAATGAAGATGGTGGCTTGAAACAACACATGGAAATCTTAGTAATATTTTAACAATTTATATGGTTAATATTAGTGTCGGAATTCTCTCCCATTCATTTCCTGGAGTTCTTCCGGCTTTGGGTTAACGTTTTCAACTTGTCTTCTGATAACAACACATATTTTAAGTATATAATTTGATTTTTCAATTCATTTTACTCACATTACATTTCATTATCTTAAACAAATGCTCTACAAGGAGGTCTCCGAGTCTCTTTTCCAAACCAATGAGGTCGTTTCCACTTCTCATAATTTCAATAACGTTAGAATCCAGCAAAGACAAAATGACATTTCAAATCTAAGTTTCGGCTATGTAAAATTTAGATGAAAAAATAAGGAAAATCAATAGAAAAAAAATGCTATGGTAGCTAACATCTCCATGTGCTCCCATTTGCACAAATTTAATAATATAATATTATTTAGTCTGATCATTATTGTTGACGGATATGAAATTAAAGAGTGGAGGGTCTGTGGTGTCACAATATGAAATAGTAAACATAGACAGCACAATCTTAGCCCTTCAATAAACTAAGTCTCGGGATGGAAGAAACAAAAGAAGTAACCAAGAGGGAAATCTATAGGAAAGAAGAAAGGTACAGCTACAAGAAAAGGAAGTAATGCCAATCAGAAAGGAAAGAATCTAAGGCAAGAAAATAACATAGTAAATTTAACAAGGGGTAAGGGCCCTGAAGAGGCAGTTTTGCATCATATCTGGGATGAAAGGTTGAAACTCACCAATAGTTAAAGACATCAGGCCTAATTTGATAGAACTTGCCTTAAAAATTATACAGCTTTAGAAAAATTATTTTAGGGACTTGGGGTTAAAAATAGAGACTTTTATAGACTTTAAGGACAAAGTGAAATGTTTTTATTTTGTAAAAAAAAGCGCATGAACACAGCAAAAGACAATTTGTATGACTGTCATCAACCACCCTTCTTTCGGCTGGTTCGTCATCTTGATTTATACAGAGCACTTCCACCTTTTATAAGCTCTTGTTAGAATTGCATTAAGTGTCACAAAAAATATATATAAAAAATACCTCCAAATAGCTATTTTCATAAGTTTGTGTTTCAATAATGTATAAACTATTGATATAATTAAAAACATTATTGTTTATTTGTCTGAAAGTTTTGACTGCCAAAAGTAATGATAACTCAACATATGGGCTTGCAGATTATATGTTAACATTTGCTAGCTGTCACCTACCACCCTCCAAGCATCTATAACTGCGTTCCCTTCACAGAGGAGGCCAATGCGTGTCACTGGGTCTTCTTCCTCACAACCGAGATCTTGATTTGGTAATAAAATAATGTTATATTTGTAACATTACACAGCTGTATGTTACAATAGGACCCACCCCATGCTGATATCTATGCATAACTCTTTATAATTCATACTACCCGCTCCAAGTATACCGACACAAATAGAATCCCTACATTAGTATTATTCTCTATTGTAGTTCCTGTAGGTTGATATGACATAATAAAACAATTCTTAACAAGTGTTCTATCAATATAATCAATTTCAATAACGGTTCATGTACTTACTGATTGAATCTTCTAAAACTAGCGACAACCAAGACTGGCCTAGACCTATCATCCTAAATTGACGAGTGGGGCAAGTGAGCTAAGATGTTCCAACAAGATGTCCACTCCGTCCTGGTCTACTAACGTGTAATGGGCCGGCCAATATTCGATACGGCTGGAGAAAGACTACTCACCTATTCACCTGCCCTCTGATGGTAGAAAGATGAACTACTTTAAAAACATCAGTCTACATGATTATCCAAAAAAGCTGCATTGACGTCATCGAGCGTGTGTTCAGTTCTCCCACCTTGATTTTATTGCGACGAAACCCAATATAAATTGTGATGTTCGCGTATGCCAAATTGACTATTATATTTGATCGCTTGACCGAGGAATATTGTCCTGGACCTAGACAATGTCAGGATAAAACATTTATATAATATATCTTCGAATGAATCGTAACTATGGTGATTTGTTTATTGGACTTTGAATTAATTGTAACTGTTAGAGTTAGCCATGTTAGACATATATTTTCTATTATCAAAATCTATTAAATTTTTCCAAATTATTAAAGTTGAAATGAGGCTCTATATTTTATCTGTCGCCACTAGGGAGCTAGAGTCTTTTTTGTGTATTAAATCTTTAGATATTCACAATTGGTAATTGACTTGAAATAGAACGAATTAAATGTAAATTGTTTGGGTAAATTGTGGATAATAGTAATTGTTTTGTAAACCTCTACATATCGTTTCTTATTTTATTAGTATATTGAATTATGATATTATAACGTAATTTTCTGATCTCTTTGATTTATTATGAATTTAATTAACTTTTATACTTTTTCTAATATTCTTTTTAAGACTTGCTCTTAATACAATATTTTCATTATTATTTACTAAAAGGGTTATAGTTTATTTCCTAATATTGTGTCAGGATCTGATAGTCCCGGGGGAGTTTGACCAAAGTCTGTTAGCCAAACTCTCGTGTATTTTAAAGTTTATTTTTGAAAATTAACTTGTAAAGTTAACGTGTTTGAAGTCTTTATTCTTTGAGAAAATAAAGACATTTAGCTATAATTTTGAAGGTGCCCATTTGGCCCTTAATAGTCTTTGTATATTATCCTGATGGATATCATTGCTTTATTGAATTAAGTTTAACCCGTAATGTTGTTGTGTCTCTTCAAGACTGGCCCATTTGAATATTGGGCTTATTACAAGTTTATAACTCTCTCTTAAATTATCTGCGCAATTTAAAGATATTAAGTTATTATATATTTGTTTGATTTTCAACATATATAATTTTGATTTAATGAGACTTTGTAGAGTTTTCTGCTCTATTGTTATTGTTTTGAATAAACTGTTCATATTGTCGCTTTTAAATATTGCTAATAATTTCCCTTGTCACTTGTTCCTTAGCTTATTTCCATTCCCTTTTTACTTATTTAAGGTCATAGATAAAAGGACTCACAGAGAGTGTAAACTTTTATTCCAATTTTGGAAAAAATTGGTCAAATTAATTCAGGCCACAGGGAATTATAATTATTTATGGTTGTCTTCATGGAGTTGTGTATTAGTCAAAAGTTTTGTTTAAAATATTTTAAAATTGGTTTATTCTTCTAAGCTGTGTTCCAACCATTTTATTAGCATTGTAACATAAATATATTAGGAACAAGATTTAATGTTATTGTTGGCAGAACCTTACTAAATCAAAGGTAAATGACATGAGATTGTACCTAATTAGAGCAATAGAAAGTTTTAGCCTTAAGTCACTAGAGAAACAATTTGTCGACCTAATTAAAGCTTCAGAGAGTATTTATTTTAGCCTATTCACAAATTAAGAAAATTTCAAAATAGTTTAAATATATTTGTTTCTATAACTATAGCATAATCTCATATTATTTTATCACCACTCGGGATAAAGCATGATTTGATTCGAGATCCTCAACGTGTGAACATTTGCCTACTAATGAGTACATTTGTTGTATACTTATCACAATGTATTTTGGACCTTGAGTACATTTGTTGTATACTTATCACAATGCTTTTTGGACCTTTTTAGGTCATGAACGCCCGGGCCGTGCTCAATGTCATTCTCATCCGTCAATAATAGTTCTTACCTGCAAATGTTGTCCAACACCATCGTTTTTGGGCTGCCAACTTGAGAGAGTGATCTTCAAACTTTCAATTAGCTGAAAATAAGTGGGAACAAACACAAGTTAATTGCTTGTATTTAATCACCAAATGTGCCCAAGTTGAAATACCCAGTAAGAGTAGCAGGGATTGTAAATCTTACATAGGTCAATCTGGTGGAAGAATAAGGAAGATAGCGGGTTCACTTCCTTTAATTCAACCTTCCCAATTCCTAATCCATTAGAGTAATTAGTACTTAAAGCGTATAACCTGAACAGGTAGTAAGACGTGGTGCTAAATATTATAATAAGGAAGATAGAGGCATTTTACTAAAATGACCTGACCACAAGCTGGAAACAGTCCATCTTGATGATATAAGTCAATCTGTTTTATTCTGGCTTGCCAATATAAATGTGTAGTAGCAACAGGTATATGAATTATTTATTAATTTACAGCATAAATGATAACTACTGATACCTGAATAATATTTTCAGTTCAAGTCAGTTCAATTCTGAATCACATGATTTAGTTTTGAATCAACCTTTTTTGTACTGTTAGGTACTATTTATATTAATTAACATGCTGTTTCTGGACTCACAGATTATCATAACACATAACCCACAATGTAGCTTAATTCTAGGAAAGGCACACTTTAACTGTCTTTACTCTACACAAACTCAATTATAAACCCCTCTAACCTTTCCCTGCACAGAAGAATTTAAAGTCTAACCTCTCCACCAGTACTGAAGTAGTGTCTAAACATATCTCACTTTGAGACAGCGGCAAAACCAGATGTCTTGAAGGTAAACATAAGCAGAACAAGTCTATAATGAATATTTCAATCAAAGTTCAATGAAATGAGTAGCTTATAAATATTCTAGTAATGCGTATATTTCTAAAATAATAAGCATTAACAATGTTATAGCATTTATGCATTCAGCCAGCTCCCAATGAGCATGAAAACATTTTTCATATACAATTTGGAGTCATCTTATAATCAAAATGTGAGTGCCATTGTCTAAATTTAAAATTCCTGGATTTGTTCCCCCTAAGAAGATTAAAGTTCTAATTCCCCTACAACAAATAAGTTGTAACAATAGTTTTAACAACTCCTCACTAGGGTTCAAATAAAAATAAATTTATTAATAAATTATGTAGTGTGTAATCAGATTGAAAGAAACATATGAGTGTGTCGCAGGGTAAGAGATAAAAAGTGTTTATCAGTGAAAGAGAGATAGAAAGAGTGATGAGTACGTTCAGAAGTGTTCAAGATTTGTCATTGCGTGATGTATGTACAAAAAATGCATTTGGATTTTTCTCTCTTGCTTAACAATGATTTATGTTTAGTCGAGCGCACATATACCTTAGTTTGGAAAACGTATTTGTAACAACAAAAACACTTTAAACATGCATTAATAAACATAATAAACCCATGTAGTTAGGTCCTGGGAACTGAAGATATTATAAAAATTGCAGATTATAATTAGGACATGAGCTGTATCTCGATTACAATAGAATAAATTGAAAAATGACACCTGAACACAGCTCATGTCAGTAATTAAAATAATTCATCCCCCAAGCTTCGCCTTTCATATACACTTAATTGTATAGCATTGCTTTCTTTGGAAAAGTTAGTTTGTGTCCCGGTGTTCATTAACAGCAGGTTTCCCCGAGACGAGAATATCATCTACCAATCTCCCATGGGCATCTGTAGAATCAGAACCCCACACTAGATTATACGCATTAAAATCCCCCAAGATGATGCAGGGGGTGAGAAGTTGTATAGGCTTCTCTTTGAAACACGTTCACCTGGTGGGAGGTAGATGCAGCATATTGTTACCCCCATAGGAAGGGAGAGACTGACAGCTATCACTTGGAGATCGGATAGAATATTTATACACTCATGATTTACATTGCTATGTGTGAGTATGGCCACACCTTTGTTAGCCCGATCAAAGAATGGCTTTTCGGTACGATATACATCATACCCACGAAATGTCGAGTTATTGGCAGGGCAGAAGTGGGTCTCCTGTAAAAACAAGATGGATGGATGCAGGGAAGAAATCAGTATTTAATATCCTCTATACAAGCATAAAAAGAAACCCCTAAAATTCCATTGTAATGAAGACATTATTGATTAATTTAAATTTAATCATCCACACAATTCATTACACTTTCTCTTAAATATAAAAATTGGTTTAGGACCTTTTGTCTTTCCAAGTCCCTCCTGAACCTCTCGTTTCAGAAGAGGCTTTTGTTTATCCAGAAGAGATTGGGGTGTTGTATCCTTGAGCGAAGGTTTATTTATCACCTTCAGCATCTATTTATTCATTTCGGTGGTCCCTCTCTGGGCTTTCTTCTAAGCACAAGAAGGACTCACCTTGGCGGCCTCATCTGCTTGGCCACCCAATATAACCTCTGGAGTACCCAAGGCAAGTTCAGGTGGCTTAACAGTAGCCTTTGTAGGTTTTGTTCCTCGAGAAGGGCCTGGGGATGTTTTTCTAGGACTCAGGGGAGGTCCCCAAGGTGGGCGGAGGGGGAGACCCCAAGGGTTTTTGGGGGTACAGGCGGAGGAAACAAAATTTCTGAAAGTGTCCCCTCCCATGCAAATTTAGTTGCCAGTGTAGTTGGCACATTATAGTTATATGAGTCACGAGCACAAACCAGTGGCACGGGTTGTGATGTCTTTGGAATATTGACTGTGAAGTGGCAGTTAGGACAATTGATATTTTGACTAACAATCTGTTTGTAAAAGGTCTGAAATACTGGAACCTGGCTAGATATGTATTATTTGGGTACCTGGGCGTATGAGATCTTCTTTTCAGTTAGAATCTCCAGGATTTTTTTCTCCGCCTTTCATTTTAGACAGGCCCTGAGACCAGGCAGAGTGTGAACCCTTGCAGTTAGCACAGAATTTAGGAGACTCATACGGTGTATCATGAGCCTCTTGTCCACAATCTGCACCGGTTGGCTTACCACGGCATCACAGCTTTGTATGTCCAAATTCCTGACAGTGGAAATAGCGCCGAGGGTTAGAGACATATGGCTGTACGCTAAGCATGTGGAAACCTGATCGGACCTCCTTTGAAAGGGCAGGAGTCGCAAAGGTAAGAATATGAGTATCAGTAATTTTTTCACTACTGTTCTTCTTTACATCTCTACAGTATACTTCTGTGACGTTCTGAGGGGCCAACTCCTCACAGATTTCCTCAATGGTTACGCAGTCGCGGTCATAACAAGTGACCACTCCCTTGCAGACATTGAGGAATCTGTGGGGTTCCATATTTATCTGTATTTTGACCATGTTGTTCAATGGTATTTCCACCAGTGCCATTATGTTGTCAGATTGAATGTCTGAAGGGGTCTAAATAAGAATCGTGCCAGCACACAGTTTTCTTAAACCTATTGACATTTGCTTTGGCTGCACCATTTATAACTCTTTCGACTATAAATGGGCTCACCCGTCTCATGTTCTGATTTTATTTCACTTGATACATCACCAAGAAGCGAGGCTGAGACCTCCCCACTTCCTGGACTTTTCTAATACAGGGCTTGACGAACTTACCCATTTCCGCCTCTTATCAATATTACGTTCCTGTGAGGGGCCGGGCAGTGAGTTGCCAGCAAGGCTTGGCAATACGATGCTAGCGGACAGTAAGGTGTCAGCTGCAACAATGGTTTCAGTCATGCCTAATTTGGGGACAGCTTGCACAATACTCGGATCGTGGACCCAGGGTGACCCAAGTTCGTTCTACCACATGAGGCCCTTTTAACCATCCTGATAGAAGTGCCACACAACGCTAGACATGACAACCTTCGCATGGGGCAGCGCCAAAAGAGAGGTCATTGCAGCAAGTGGGTGCAAGAAAGTGCCAATTTTACGTCCGGGCCCTAATGAACACAACCTATCGTTTCTCAAAGTAGGATACCCGGTTACTGTCATCCCTAAGGCCATCCTACTAAAATATTACAACCGGCGAACTTTCATGAAGGCGCTCAAAGGCAGTGGTATCTAATAATTGTATGGGGAAAGCTGTGTTAGTTGCCAAGGTCATCAACGGAGACAAAAAGCTTCCGTGTAGGACTGAACAATAGGTGAAAGGAAGAAAGAGGTAGGGAAAGCAAAAGCGAAGGAAGGAGAGAGAAAGAAAAGTTGAAAGGATATAGAATAGGTTTGTCCCGCACGAAGTACGTCCTGCACAGAAGTCTTCCCTTTAAGTCGCCTCTTACGACACGCAGGGGTTACTGCGGGACTATTCTAAGCCCCGTTCCGCAGGGGGGGTGGGGGGGTGGGGGAAGGGGTGGGGGGAATACTGCCAGGTAGGGGAGTGAACGATTTCTTTTTTCTATCCATTTTGATTGTAGGCCTACACATAATATGTACTACTATTTATGCTAATATGAAAGGAATGAGAAAGGTTGAATTTGGAAAAAGTATACCAACATTTGTGTAGAGGGAGAGTTGAAACAATTTAGGGGAAAAAAACCTCAGTACATCTGACCGGGATTCGAACCCATATTTCCTCATCAACAGCCCACCAGCCACAGAAGCTGGAGTGAACAAATTAGTATGATACATTAAACGAATAAATATAATATTAATATGTCAAGTGTTAATAGTGTTTAATAATGCAATAATTTTTTTTAGACATTTCTTGCAAAAGATGGTGCAAGTGTAACCAACCCGACCCTTTTTGCCTATGTGCCCTTTAAGGCCAGTCTACAACCAACATACCCGCTTGGCGGACTCGCAACTACGCAATCGCAAATGCACTCGTAATTACGCTTTTATTAAATACAAAATAGACTGTCTACAATGAAAATTCGTAAAACGTAATTTCAACCAATAGGAACAAACAGTAAACACGACTATAAAAGTCAAATTCATATTAATGTTTTCAAATAAGAAATAAATATTTAAATGGTTAAATACAAATGATATTAATTTAAAACCCTGTATTGATTACTATACATTTCCAAGCGTTTTTGTCATAGACCAAATAACTTCAAATTATTTGATTTTAGCAGTCCATTCATATTTGTTTTTTGATTGGCTGAATGCAAGCCAACGCAACTACATAAACGCAAGAGATGGACAATGTTCATCTCCTCCCGACAAGCTGGTCCGACAGTTCCGACATACGATTGTGTTTGCGTAAGCTATTGTAGACAGACAAAATTACGTTATTACATAGTTGAGAGTCCAACAAGCGGGTGCGTTTGGTTGTAGACGGGCCATTAACCTATTGACACCTTATTCATCTAAGCCTTAATGTTTAATCAAACAAACTTAAAATAATAATCACATGCCTAAAAAAATTGATATTGAGATATATATATATATTAATTATAATTAATATATATATATATTAATTATAATTAATAAGTTATAACGTTGTGCAGTGTTTTTTTTTATGTCGCTACAAAAACTTTTTATGAAAGAAGGCGTTGACGTTCTGTACCCTCATCCTTTTTCTAGTTAGAAAATAATTCTAGAGCTCCTGTATCGAAGAATAGCTATTTGCGGTCGAAGCCCAAAATTTTAAACACAGTTTATAGGCTTATTATACCTAAAAGTCAACCAAAGTATATACAAAAACAAATTCTTTAAATGTTATAAAATAGATATAAATAAAGGTATCTCTCTGTACTTACTTCATCAGTAGGATTCTGACCCACTTTTATTTTTAATTCATTCAAATTAAGTATGTTGCCTGTGTGAACACAAATTGTGTTCACATTATGAGGAACTTTCGTCAACATTTTGTTTCAGATCACGTCAATACATTAAAGACATATTTTAAAAACCTCTTATTTAAAGGTAAGTAATTCATGGTCACGGTAATCAAATGATTCTAATTTTCAATACTATCGCTATAAATGATAGTCGATATTATTATAGCCTACAAAATTATGTGTAGGCCTGTACCACCACCCACAACAATATTAGAAAGTCTAGAGAGCAACCGCTAAGTCGCGACTCGAGGCCACCAAGTTTAGCTATGGCTTGAGTGTATTAAATTAAAAATGCTTTAACAGCGTTAACTACCTGAGACGTCACAGAAAAACAAATTAGGATTTCCCATGTTAATGTTTTGCCTTTTTATTCAGTGAGTTTTAAAGATAGAACATTGAAACCAAAACCAGAAATTCTGAAATAATTCTTAAAAAGTTCTTATACATTTTAAATTATTTTTTGATCTGAAAGTAGCTTTTTTTTTGTAAGCTTTATCTTTAATTGTCCACAACCTAAGCTATTTTATTTATTCACAGAAAGAGCACATATCCATCCATATTCCTGCCATAATAGAGTAAAAAGTCCGTGGAACCATATAGCTATATATAATAGGAAACGGGGAAAATGAAAAGTAGAAGTGGAAGACAATGCTTTCCACGGGCTAATTGTGGAGTGAGGCTTTCTACTTTGTAGTGAAATTAGGGAAGTGTCTTTAGAAGGCAGACGAGTTGCCTTAAAGGGTGAACGGCTCATTTTCTTTCCACCACTTTTTTCCCCCGTGTATTGGTTTCAAGAGGAATAGGGCTTAGTGTACTGTTAGTAATATTCCCTTTTCTATGGTTAAAAATAGAGTGAAACATCAAAACCAAAAGAGAAAAATTGGTTTATCAAGTTAACAATCGTCTGTAGGAAGAGCAAGTGCTCTAGCACGTCGGTTTGGAAATCAAAATAAAATGTAGGCCTATTGATTAATAGAATCTTTTAAAGTCTATAAACAGTAGACCTACCTACATTCATTGATTTGAATTTACTGATACAGATTAGGGCGTGTTCAGGTATTACTTAAGCACATTTTTGGCAATTTTGGACACCCTCCCCCCATTATAAACAAACATAAGCTATCACTTGGTCCCTCTATTCATTAAGTAGTATTTGACCACTTATTTTATTACCTGTTCACAGGAAAAAATTGATTGTTTATGCCATTTATGAATTGATGGTAATTATTAACATAGAGATGTAAATAGCTATGTGAAATAATTCAGAACAAACATTGTGGCAAAATGAATTTAAATTTGCTGTATTAAACTAGTAATTAAATTCTTGTCTGTCTGTCTCCTTCCCCCTTGTTAACAAAAACCAGTGAAACTTGAATCCCCCTTCACAATCCCAAAGGTTCTTACATATAATACGTGAACGCCCCCTAGATAGGATTATTTGTATGCTACAATAATTTTTATTGCGTGGAATTGCCTAAGCTACAAGAAAAAAACATTTTCCGGTAAGCTAGAAAATTTTGTAAGGGCAGGTGAAAAAATCTAATTAAGTAAAAGAATACAAAACTAGCACAGCACTTTTGACTAAGTAACAATTAAAATAAACCACTTCTAATGACTCAACTTAGCGAACCGTGGCGCTACTTTTTTCACCTCTCTTTTTAGTTTTTTCTCCTTTGGCTCTTTGGTAAGTTTTGACACTCTTTATTCCAACATTTTCTACAATAATTTATATTATTTCGTTTAACTTACATTTGCTTTTGTTATTAGGTGGGGGCTTTGTAATTCCGTTGAAAACGTAAAGGGAGTGGGGGTGCTACCCTTGGGAAAATATTAAACCCTGGATGAACCTAGAAGCTGTTTGAAATGTTGAAGTGATTATTCTTTATGTGATATAATTTTATCTCTTTTTTTTATTACCGAGTCTTACTACCTGTTCAGAATATAGGCAGGTATTTTTATCAATAACTTTCTTGGTTATAATTTACAGTACATTCACAGTACATTAAAAGTTATACTCTATGTTTATTTTATTGGTAAATATATTTCCCAGTGGTCGTAGAACTCTATTTGTATTGTATAAAAGGGAGGGAGTCAATTTTCTTAAAATAGAAAAAATTTGGAGCTTGGAGAAGAGCTTTTCCCGAAATGTTAAATCTGGTTCTCACCTGGAAAATTTTGTAAGTAATTTTCCCTATTCCACCCTCCGTCTCAAATAATTATTGGCTTGATCGGCTCAATAACCTACTACATCCACCACGTGCTGTTCTCTATAGAGGGAAAAGATGTAAGGTGGACGCTCTGAAGGGTCAATCCTCGATCTTTTTTTTTATTATTTCTACCTCCAACCCCAAGTAAGATATCTTTTTGAACCGTTCGGTAGTTTGAGTAATATGTATATATGTTTATAATATAAATAAAAAAGTATAATTGAGTAAGAAGGGAAGGATGGTATATTTTGCAAATAAGAGGATTTTCAACTTTCCATCCACACATAATACTCTTTGAGCCGAGTAAATGTTTACTCGTATCTCTTGGTAAGAATAGTATCTAATAATTCATAACTAAACCAGTTTGTATGTATATGTAATTCATAGTTTATTTAATTAAATTAATTGTGTGGTTGTGTAGTTAGGAGAATTTGCGGTTGTGAGTTGGCAGTGATAGATACGGACAAAACTATTGTTTAATAAGCGAGCTTGAGAGAGACGCTTAGCTGGAGATGGATCGTGAATGCTAGAGGTCGAAAAATAATAATGTGACAAGGAAAATATTGCTTGTGGTGAAAGCTAATTATCTAAACGAGCCCAAGAGTGTCCTTGATAAGGATTTGACGCATGTTTAGAGTTACCTAAACAATCACTGGAAAGGTATGGGCTCTTGAGCTATTTGTATCGCTGGACTTGGACTTTGTGGAAATCCGTGTGCTGGGACCACGGAACGGACAGTTATTTCAACAGCTGATCACCGTAACGACCGTTAGATGAACAAGGACTCAAGGAAATATGTGAGGGGCTGTGAGTGAATTGGGATTTGCGACAGGCCAACTCAGAACACTTATAATTAACTTAGGTTTTTTTTTCATGACTTCAAGGCTGCTTGGCTAATTATATTCTTTAATGAGCTTGAACTTTTGTTGATATATTGCTCGGACCTAGTAATAGTTTGTTTTAGGCTGATTTATTGTCCATCACCATCATCACCTATTAGAGTAAATTGTAAGGGGGTAAAGTTTTTATTTATGTGTTATGATATAATAAATGTAGAAGTTTCCCCACAACGTTGTTTTTTCTAACCAATAATTCAGAGTATAGACAACCTCACTAAATATTTTAAATATTCATTTTCTTTTATTTCTCTATGCCACTCTGACGTCATCCAGAGGTATCGTAGAACTAGGTCAGTGCCTACCAGTATTTTACGGAGCAACATAGCTGAGGACCGATACGTAATTTAACTATTGGAGTCCCACCCAATATTATAGAAATCATACAAATTTTAAAATTAGAGTCCTCTAGAAACCATTTGAAGTGATCATCCCTTAGCAATTTTTAAAAACTGAAATGCCTTTAGAGTCTCTATTTGTAATTATAGGATTTTTAGCCAAATTTATTTTTGAAAATTAAATTCACCTGAAGTTATTAGGTGTGAGCTTGTGCAGGCAATTTGAAAATGAGATGCCTCTAAAAGCTATTTGGAGTGGGCCTCTACGGGCAAATTCTTGAAAATTTGGCTATCTTAAAAACTATCTAGATTCGTTCTTGCTTCGATTTGTTAAAATTGAAATTCCCTAAAAGTTATTTAGAGTGGGCCTCTAGAAGGAAAATTTAGTTATTAATTGAATGGCGCAGATATTTGAAGAGCTTTTCAGATATTTCGAATTTGCTTTTAATCGTAATTAGAGTTGAGTTTGATCCTCTTCCATCTCAAATAAATGATTACTTCCTACATTAAGTGTGCCACGGATCTCACTGCCAGCCCAGGCTAATGGCTATTTACACACTTTTAAAGATACTGTAAGTGAATATTGTAAAACACTTGAGAGGAAGACATTTAGATATAGATAGCTATTTATTTAGAGAAAAGTCTATAAAACACATTAAGAAATTTTGTTTGACAGATTATACTAATTTGCACCGTTGGCGCTATAAACCGATTATCAATGGTGCGCAAAGCAACCTCTTACAAAATTTCTTGTTATCACATTTTGAATTGATCAAAAATTACTTGAATCGAAACTTATTGAATTTTGGTCAAAATAAAGAGATTGGGAATCGATAATACTCTGTAATCCCCACACTTTATTTATAGTGTTGAAATAGTTTGTAAACAATCTTGTAGGTGTACATAATGTAAATGGACAATGTAAATATATTATTATCTTCTAAAAGACTTTTGAATAAAAAGTAAAACAATTCAGTATCATTCGTGTATTTGAAGCAAATATGTTTGGACCTACATGATAATCAACCTCACATTTATTATTCATTTAAAATTATTGAAGATGAAAGAGATTGCCATATCAGTTCTGCCAAATTTAACCATTCAGTGTTGCTAATTTTTTGTCATATTTTATTGAAGTAATTAAAGTAATAACACCCATGCACACAACAGTGACAATTTTTATCCAGTAACATAAGCCTGCATATCCTTTGAGCTTAAAGGTTGTTTCAGCGCGTTATTCTCAATATAAGAGAAGTAGAACCATTAGAAATAATCAGTGGTGGCTCGTCACTTTAGAAGCTGGAGGGCGCAGCCTGTTTAATTCATAAATTATTTCTAAATAATATATTTAAAATAAGACACAAATTTCGGAATATGTTTTGCTAAATATTAATTTAGTTAAACTCAAAAATTAATATCACAAACAACATGCAAAGATAAAAATAATAAACTCCCCCCAAAGGACGTGGATATGTTGTAGAAACTCTCTATCTGTGTAATGTGCATACATATATAGGTATGTATGTTTTCACTTTGTTCCATACAAAATTCAGGACATGGCCTACCTAATGATTTCAATTCTCTTTTTTGATCAAGAGTTAATCTTGCAATATTCGTTGTCTTAAGCGCCTGAATTTAACTATTCATATTAAGCCTAGTTACAATAAATATTAAAACATATAACTCAAATAAACATTATCCTAAAATTACCTTACATAATATTATTATAAACACACACGCCACACACATCCTCAAGATGAAGGAGCACGCAGGATGACTGACAACAACTATTGCTGTTTCACGCTATACACATTTCACAAGCTTTCAACCTTAGGGCGCGTAAGGGAGTGCGCCTTCACAAGAATAATAAGCAATTCTAGCTGGCTAGCTAGCTATAGCAGGATGGGAAGGGAGGGAAGGTTTGGTTTAACAATGCCAGGTGCTGACCGTCGCGCGCCTGACTGCATGGCATTTGAAGACAAGAGGTGAAGGGTTGGGAAGGTTTGGTTTCACAATATCAGGCGCTGACCACCTCGCGCTCGACCGCATACCATTTTAAAAACATTGCCTGCTATTACTTAAACCAAAAACATATTTTTCTTGAAACTATTATGACAAAATAAACTTGTCGTGAGAGTACGAATAATAACTTTAAAAGGAACTGAGGATTCGTGGGGATTGAGGGCGCGCGCATCCGCGCCTTAGGGATGAGCCACCCCTGGTAATTATATGAATCCTAAACTCATCAATTAAACCAAATGAGCGTGTATATATATATATAATTTATTTGAATGCGACTAAGATGTCTCAAAAGAGAATCAACGAGCCCAGTGGGTATTTAGAAAGCTGTGATAGCACCGCCATCCACCTAAAGACAAGAATCCTACAGCAAACTAGTTAGAACCAAAACAGTTTTAATCATTCTAACCGTTTACATTTCTAATGTATTTGAATTTTGCACCTTCCTATATTAATTATCAATGAAAATAAAAACATAACGCTATAACCTCAACAAGCAATGCGACCCCACCCGATATATAACACGACCCCGAATGGGGTCTTGACTCCCAGGCTGTGAACCACTGATCTAGTGCCTTAGTTCACTTAGCCATCAGCGCGATAAATTATGGTATTTGAATCTTTATCACTGAAAAGGTGACTTGTCAGTCTTCCCAGTGGCGAGTGGAATTTGTACTCTTCTGACACAGGTAGCCACACTAAACTGCGAAAGAGAGGAAGGGTCTTCATGTTCCTATTCAACGTGACCCATTTCAACCGTAGCTACAGGAATACCCAGCCAAACAGATTAGTAAGTAGACTAGTAAAAGGTAATTTCATTCCAATGGTTTCAAAACTACAAGTGGCTGAAGTACAGTGTAGAAACCGACGCTGCATATTGTTTTCCTTGTCGTTTCTTCGCTTTAAATGATTGCACATCCCCTGGCACTATAGACCATTCTTTTATTAATGAAAGTCTTACGGACTGACACTAAGCCACAGAAAAATTAATAAAAATCACGAGAAATCACGTTGCCACCAATCCAGCACTGACAGCTGGATTAGTTTTCTTAAAAATAAGCCACTTGATACACAATTGAGTGTAGTTAAATAATCAGAGCTGAAATGAAAGGAAAAACAAAGGTTACAAAACCTGTAATATATGACGAGGCTTATAGATACTATCCGCATGTTAGCAAAAGGTGGAAAGCCCCTCCGTGGCCTTATGAGAGTGAAGATAGTAATGAAAAAGGGCTATTTCTAGAAGTAGTATATTTATTCCAAAAGTATGAACCATTTATGAAAGCAAACATCCCGACAGAACAAAAAAATTGCACTTATTTTAGCAACCACATTCAGAATGATATCTTGAACGCTTTTCATAAGGTAATTTTGAGAAAGATAGGAGAGGAGATAAAAGGTGAAGCTGTTTCAATAATGGCTAATGAAACATAGGATGTTGGTCACCATGAACAAATGGCCATGGTTTTCCACTACATTCCAACCGAGGAGTCATTGCCAGTTGAGAAATTTGTCGCTCTGTAACATCTAGATAAAATCGACGCAGAAACTATTTTTAAAGTTATATAAAATATTCTGATCACTATGGGTTCTAGTTGGAAGAGTGTAGTTTCTGTGTGTTTTGATGGAGCTTTACAATGGCTGGTGAATACACAAGTGTGCAAGTGAGGTGCAAGGAAATGAATATTCCCATAATGTATGTGCAATTGTACATTGTAATGCATATTGCCTAAGCCTTACTCTCGTAAGCGCTTGCTCTTCACAAACAGATAATCCACAGCTCTTCGATTTATTTGGTATTGTTCAAATAATTTACAGTTTCATTGAAGGTAGCCCAAAGTGACACAAATTGTTGGAGAATCTGTGACAGTATACTAGTTAAAAGCTAATGTAGCATGTCAATCAGTTAGATTGGACATCTACAAGTAAAAAAATTCTATAATTCATTAATTTATGCAAGAAATAAACTATATTCACCTATTTAATTGAGTCTTCTCTGAAGATACAGTCTAATAAATTTACGTTTCTCCCTACCTTCAAACATTCAAACACGTGGTTGGGGAAAAAAAACTGACTTTCGTTAAATACGGGAGTAGATATCAGAGAAGAGAATTAATATTAATATAGTTATGAATAAAATATTTTAACGCATTGCTTTTCTTATTGGATAATGTCAAAAATATTTACTTACGCTTGCCATGCGGTTAACATAAAAAAAAAATGGTGTGTGTGCTTATGTACGCACGTGAGAAGTTATACTTCTTTGGCATCATTAAAAAAGTACCATTAATAGTCATCAAATCTAAACTAAAAGAATCTTAGATTGATGAATAAGATTTATTGTAGAGAATTAGATATTAGAAATTAATAATAAACATTTAAAATTGAATATTAATAATTTAATAATATATATATAAAATTATAAAAAATAAAATTTAGAAAATACTAAATAGATATGACATAATTTGTACTAATTTATAAGATTCTTAATTTTAAATATTTATTATTGATTATTTAATATTTTAAAACTAATGAATAAATTTAATAATAAATTCAGAAATTGAATTTAAGTTTATTCATTTTTTAAATATTTATTATTTTCTTAATTTAATATTCACTTTTCATTTTTATCAAAAAGTTTATTAAATGTTTTATTAATTTTATTTCTTTATTTTGTAAATATTAAATAACCAATAATAAATATTTAACAATAATAATTTAATAATATTTGGTATTAATTTTGTTAAATAATAATATTTTAATTTATATCAATAAATAATACATACAAGGATAGTTAATCTCAATTATATTGGAGCACTTGAAAAAGTCTATAAGCACAATTTTTTTCACTAATATTTACAAATAGTAAATAATATTAATCAAAATATTCAATTTTTTCACCACTGAATAAATAATTTATTAGCACATATATAATTCGCATTTGTATGAAACTAAAACATGGGTTGTGAATGTAGAAACTAGAAACATGTGGATAAATATTATATATATGAAAACAGTGATAAGAGGTGACGGGCGTACCAACATGCGCGACATAATTTATTAGCAGATATATAATTCGCATTTGTATGAAACTAAAACACGTGTTGTGAATGTAGAAACTAGAAACATGTGGATAAATATTATATATATGAAAACAGTAATCAGAGGCGACGAGCGTACCAGCATGCGCGACTAACAGAGGTTCTATTTCTATTTTGTTGGTAGCTTTTTTTTTTTCGAGACTTAATGAGCGGTTTAGCTTCAACCTGTTACGTTTGTGTTACAGTGATGCACGCGCATCTTAAAATTTCACTCTCATCATTTTTTCATAACGCGCCTAAAGAAGTATAACTTCAAAAATAGTAAATTACATCTATATCACCAAATCTTATTAAAATAATAATGGATCCTGAATATCATAATTAAAACAGATATATTTCCATATAATATGCCTTGGTGAGTACTCACATCTTCAGGATGTCTACTGATTCCATACTCCCATATATGAAGCTCAATAAAGCTATTTAATGATGGTCGCTCCACGTACTATCTTAACTAGATCTGTTAAAGTGAAGATGTGCGTGTAACTATCGACGCAAAGATCTCATCAACGACCCTGGTGGTAAACCAAAGAAGTTTCTTCCTACCTCTCCTCCGTAAGTGAATTTTTTCTTGTTAATTCTCTCTTACTACCCGCCCTCCTCCGTAGTTTCTTTTTCTATGTTCTTATGTTTATCATTCTTTCTGCTTTTTTCCATACGTATCAGGTTGAGTACTATATAAGGGGCCGCGTCCCAGCACACCATATATCCATTTACTGTATCTCTGCAATGAAGGAAGGACTCCAGGTTCGTCACAACGACTATGAAGATGGAGGCGTCGGATACACCGCCACCTTAGCCGGGATGACAGCTTTTCAATAACCGTCCATGAAGTCAAGGCCGTGGGATTCACCGCAGCTATGGATGGAACCACAAACTTTGATGTTTTAAGTATTCTACAGTAATCGACGAGTGCTTATGACTTAGATAATTTTGTTTATAAAGATGAGTTATATTTGATTGCACCCCTTTAGTTTTTTATGTTGTCGGACACGATTTTCTTTTTGATAGTAGGTCTAGTTGACCGTTAATCACTTTCAAGTCTTGTTGACTTGCTAACTCAAGCTTTCATTTATTTTGTATTAAATGTAGTGTCCTTTAGAATGCGGGACGAGTCCCTTTAATACTTGTTTTTCAAATATTGTAATTAAGTGCAGAAGTCTCTGTTGGTATATATATATATATATATGCCTCTGGCGTAGAAAAGTTATAATGTATTAATTAGGGACTTATAATATTCCCCTAGTTCCTTAAATATATATATTTAAAACAGAATCTATCATGACGCCTTGTACGGCGTGAACATCAGTTCAGTTTATGGATGGCTATCCCCAGGTTGTCTGTTTTGTTTACCTTATTACAATTCAGTTGATAAATACCAGTGTTATAGGTTGGTCAGGTAATCACGCTTCACGTGCAGTAATAGTTTCGGTACGCAACCCAGGGAATTGCACTAGAGTCATAGTGGGGTCCGCGCAAATGATACTTCACTCTTACCTTTCAATCGATTTCTATTTTCTGTGTTGATCTTAAAGCTCATGTCTTTAGAATGTTATGTACTATTGAATGCCCTGGCAGTATCAAAGGGGAATGTGACCAGCCATAGTACTTTTTGATGACACCTGTTTCTTAGCCATCAACTGCTGTTATTAACAGCTAGTTATCCTAAGTGTTTAATGGATAATATTTTGAAGGCCCCATCAAGCACAGCCTGGTTTAAAATTATATGTATACCCTGTCATATATTTTTCTGTTAGTAATTATTGAATTGTTCTACTTTATAGAATTTACTTCTACCTGTGGCCTGGCGTCTACGCAGCCCATTGGATCATAATCCTTACTCTTTTTTACTACATTATTGTAAACCATTGTTATCTTAACTATTGTTTTTTCTATCAATAAATCTATATGTTTCTCAATCTATGTTCTTTTCAATTATAACATGTATGTACCCAGTGTAACCAACTGTTACACTAAAGATTTTGAAATCTTTGTCAAACACACAATGGGCTTGTCGATCAAAGGCTGTTACAGCCACAAGTCAACAGTACACATATATTGTGACAGCTATTGAAGAAACAATTAGGTATATTCCCAAGATCTAAGATTAGAGCTGAAGGAAACGGAATATTGTATCAAATTAAGTCATTTGGCTTTATAATCAGCTTGGAAATAATCCCCCAATTTTCAGCTCATTCGTAAAATCAGCAAAACACTACGGTAACCAAAAATTGTGTATGACTGGTTGCGCTGGTTATCGGAATTTAATATAAAGGCTACCTACAACAACTTCAATAAGTTGCTCCAGAATTTCTCCATAATCCCAGTAACAAGCTGTTAGTGCGAAAGAAACTTTTCAAAACTTTCACTTGTCAAGACTAAACTTTGTTCAACTATGTCACAGCAAAGGCTAAGCTCATTGTTGGTACTGTATATTGAGCAATCACTTGCTATTTCCACCCAGTTGGATGAATTTCGAAACATGGTGCTATTTGATGGATGAATGCCCCTCTAAATACAATTTCAACAAAATGAACTTTACCTAGCTATAGACAATTCATGGTAGTCATTGGGGAATTGTTATTATTGTGTTATTCTTGCCATGTTTTTTTCTTGTATAATTTATTTGTTCTTGGGTATCCTTAATTTAAACAGAATTAAGCTATCGATGAGGTAATAATGTTACTTGTGAATGACCGCATATTTATTGCAAAGAAAATAAACACTGAATATGGACTCAATTGCATAGTTTTTTCTTGCTTGTTTTGTTTTTCTTGCTGGTTTATAAATTTAAACCATTGTCACCCCCCACTCCACCCACGTTTCTATGTGTTAAATGTGTAGGCCCGGAATCTGTCAGGACGTCCTTGGCCGAGAATAAGGAGGTGATAGGAATTCTCGTGTGGGCTTGTGATTGACGTTAGACTTGGCTTTTAGAAGGTTTATTAATACTACTATATATATTACAAACGCGATGTATAAAGTGAAGTTAGAATGAAAAACTTATAGAATATAAAGAATCGAGTGACAAAACTAGGTGTTATGAGGTTTATCCAATGGCCTGTCTGATTGCTATACTGTCCCTACATCGTCGATGAACCTGGTTCCCTGGGATCGAGTGGCATTGCAGACCAGAACATGGTCACACAAGCCAGGGAGTGAGACACATTCCAATGAAACTATTGGTCTAAAGGGACCTAGTAGAAAAACAAGAGATATTAAAGATGTCTCATGACGTGGTCAACATGAATTTGACTATCATAACCTAACCTAATTATACATAATACAGTGGACAAACATTATAGTGACAAACACTCTTAACTTTAAATAATAATCCTAACTAAATTACATGACTCTGAACGTAGAACCTACGGCTCCTTCAAATGTAAATAAAACTTCATAATTTACGACAAGTTTTTCTGTTTGGCCTGTGAGTCTGACGGTACCCCCATCTTGACTCCAATATCTTATAGGTTGCTGTACTGTTGAACGGACACGAGATACATCAGTAGTTAAATAAAAGTTTGAGACTATATTTGTGTAGCATTCAGTCGCATATTAGCATGCTCTGATACACCCTGAAGGGGAGCACGAGAGCAAATTCCAACACATACGGTGTGTTTGTGTCCAGTGGACCCAAGTGTTTCGTACCAGTTGAACTGACCAACCAGGATATATTATATATTTATATATAATTAATATATGTATATATACAAATATATTATATGTAAATAATATATTTAATATAAATAATTAGATATCATATATATATATATATATATATTACCATGGGAAGTCTTTTTTTCTATCTGGAGTATTTTGTACGGGCAAGGACTGTATCCGCTCCAAATTGCACGTACCCACGTTATTCGACAAAATAGTTGATGGCAGTGAACCACTGTGTTAGTTATCACGTGCATCTGTGGTGTGGTACAGATGTCTTTTGATTGGTGTTCTAAACCGTAATTTGAGTAGTCCTCCAAGTTTGTGGAATCTAGTTTGCGTGTCTTAAAGAAATGCTCGTGAGTCTTGGCACATGTCACATGTGTGTGTAAACAATGCGTTGATATGGGGCACCTAACCAGAGGATTTGCAGACTTAGGCTTAACTTATCATGTAGTGTAGGATTACAAGACACGGACTTCTAGGCAACCGGGTGACAGCTGAATTTCAGTCCTACCTATGTACTAGTTCTCTTTTGTTTAATAAACATTCACTCCATTCCTTTCAAGGAAAATGTTAAATGTTATTTCTTTATTAGTGGTTTTTATATTGATTTGAACAACTCACATTATGACAACTCTTAGTTTGAAATGAGACGCTATTTTATTATTATTTGTATCAAAACTAGCATATTTAAACAAATAAAACATGTTTGTAACATCTATAAACTATTTTATCATTAGCTAGCACATGTTTCATCAATCAACTTCATTAAAGTGTTTCAAGATTCTACCACTACCAGCGCCACACACATTAACTCATGGGATATATAAATTAGGCCTTAGAAAGTTAAAGTTGACCGACTTCAACGGAGTCCGAATTGGGACTCTCTAGGGAGAGCAATCTGATACTATGGCATCGATTTCTTTAGAGTACCCACCTCGGCGGCGTAGTTGGCTAACGCGCTTGTCGTGTTGAAGCTCAAATGCTGAGGACGGGGAGATCGAGGTTCGAATCTTGGTTGGGTGAACTGGGGGTGGTTTTTCCTAAATGGTTTTCCACTCTCCCTCCACGCAAATGCGGGTTCTCTTCCTCTAATTCAACCTTCCCAATTCCTAATCCATTAGAGTAATTAGTACTTAAAGCGTATAACCCGAAAGGGTAGTAAGATGCGGTGCTAAGTATATATATGATTTCTTTAGAGACGACGGACTTACGAATAGCGTCCTTATATGGGGCTTAAAAAGGTAACTAAACATTTAAGTAAGAAGTATAAAGAAGAGAATAAACATAATACTTCACCTTATTTTTTATCGAGTTAACTATGTTTCTAATAACTATGCTAAAAGCTACAAAACTCCAGTACTACTAGTTATTTGTATAGAGCTAAAATAAAAGATTAGAGAGAAAATCCATAGCGGATCAGACATTTTTCAGTGCTTTGTGATTGTTTTAGTAACTACTTTATATGTAAAAAAAAAAAGTCTTATACTATTTCGTAGGCAAAGTACAGATAGGTTTAGATAGACTCGATTATAAAATATATCGATTATATTATCAAACTAATAAATCACAAGTATGACTGGTGTTTTTAATAAATGTAATTAAAGTCGACGCAATATACTGCAATCGTGTAATATTTACACAAGACCATTTGAATTTTACCAGGACGTATTATTCACCTATTGCTCTGAAATGACTGTTGATATTGTTAGTTTTGCCTACGCAGCATCTGTGGCAGCTGGAGGAATTATAGGTTATGTGAAAGCAGGTACGGTGCTTTAAATTAAAATAATACTTAGCACCCTTCTTACTATCCGTTCGGGCTATAAGCCTACGCTTAAGTACTAATTACTCTAATGAGTTAGGAATTGGGTTGCTTAGAGGGAGAGTGGAAAACCATTTAGGAAAAACCACCTCCAGTTCAACCGAGCGAGATTCGAACCTAGATCTCCCTGTCCCCGGCAGTTTAGCTCAACACAAAACTTATGCGTTAGCTAACTACGCCATCGAGGTGGGTTTTAAATCAAAAATATATATATATTCAGGTACATTAAAAGAAAAAACATAACCTTGATAAAGAGTGTTTTGCAAATGGGTTTTTAAGATTCATAAATTAAAATAAATTCAAAAAATTAGTTTCAAATTAAACATCGCCCGCAAAAATGTTCTAACCAAATTTGAACCCAAATTTATGAAAATAATCTTATAAAAAACACAATTTTGTGTTTTAAATCATCATTGTAAATACGAGGGGCCTAACTAAAATACTGAGAAACACCTTGACCTGCAGAGCCATAGTCAATCTGACACTAACTTATTCAGAATAATTAAAGTTATTGTACTATACCAGTTGAAGGCCCACATGAGCCGACTGGAGACGTCTTGATGGTAATCAAACAGAGGATGTTAAATAAAATATGATACATTCAAGATACTTTTTTTTTCAAACAAAATAATGGAAGTCAACAGTGGTTTTATCATGGCCCCATAAGGGGAGGGGGAGCTGACAGGGCTCGGGATTAGGGGGGGGGGAATGGGGGTAGGTCTGTAACATTGATAAATGTTAAAATTTTGCCCCCCCTACCCCACTTTTCCCTTAAAAAATGTTAACTCTCACTCCAGGAGGTAATATGTCTGTAAACTGTACCCAACCATTCTTACAAAGGTCTGCTGATGACAATGTTTTGGCACAAAATATTAGCAAGTATTGGAAACAAGAAGGTCATACAAAGTAAAGGAATATCCCTTGATGTATGAGACCGCACTTATAAGAGACTTAGTGCAAGAGACGCAGCACTTATGCAACTCATGGGAAAGTGTTATTCAAGAGACAAAAGTAGTTGAAGCAGTAGGAGTGCAACCTCAATTTCCCGAAAACAAAAAGAATTTTAAAGAACCTGGACAAGAGTTCAGAATTTTCGTAGTTTAACCAGTATTGACTTTTATTATCAATGATTTAAAGACAAGATTTGAAGCAGCAGATACCATATGTGAATTATTCTCACCCACTTTGGACTTGCAATACTTAGACAATGTCTGGCTTACTGCAAAAGCACCAAAACTTGTAAATACATATGAGAAAGATCTGTCAGAAGATTTCCTGCACAAAATCCTTCACCTTAAAAGTATTCACAAGACAGTTTTTGGCAATGAAAGATATACGATTAGATTTATGAATGCAATTTATGACAAAAAACTGCAAGTTATATTTGCCAATATATGCTTCACCATTAAACTGTTTTGTACAGTGGAGTAAAGCAATAGTGGTACAAACAATGAAACTTTTGTTATAACTTCTGCCCATGATAATTCAGAGGAAAATTAAAAATGGTGAAATTATTGTATTTGATTTAGCTAACAGGATTTGAATTTAAATATATTTAAAAAGTCACAGTTTAATAATAAAAAACAAAAAACTGTGCATCATATTTGCCCACTTAAAAAGGCAATTTTGACAAGGCATAGGGTAAATATGATACACTCCTTACCATACAGGCTAAAACTAGTTCTTTGAAACAGTAGGGTTATTATGATACAGGTAGGAGGACCTTCATGTATCAAGTTTAAAAATATTAAGAAAATCGGGCTAGAAGAAGCAGAGAGATGGCAAAAAATGTAAAACCACTGTATAACTAAATCTTTTTGATAAGCTTTAAAACCATATATCTTTAAAAAAAATCTATCAGGAAAGGTCTAATTGGCAAAAAATTATATTTATACCTTTCTCTATCATATCTAAAAAAATAGTTTAATACATGCACTATTAAACTGTTACATAGTATTTATCTTCCACCATTAAAATATTAAAATTATGACAATTCTAGATAATACCCTGTCTATATAAGGGAACACATTTTTTTCATTTGTTTTTTTAACTTGTTTGGCAATAAAACATTATTCAAAGAAATAATAATAATAATAATAGAAAGCAATTCAAACAAACATACTGTTCATAGAAAACATAAACATTTTTATGGTCTTTTAGTAAAATAATGATTAAACTTCTACAGTAGCTCCTTATCTTCTTTGGTGCCGACTGACAGCTCACAGCTGAAAGCTGGCAGCTTTGAAAAGCTACCAGACCAAATTATGTATCCCTACGCCAAACCATATGATCTGCAAAAACATGTGTTTAGCAACTGTCCCTTCTGATAGTAAAAATTTATGTATATACCTAAATGTTGACTGTCAGAAGTCAGCTGTGAACTGTCAGTCAGCACCAAAGAAGCCATAGGGCTACTGTAGGAGAGGAATATTCTGCATTAGCACAAGATGGTATTTTGAATTTATAATCACGGTTGGGAATCACAATGCTACAATCTGTGCAGTTCACTTTTCAGCACATTTCACTATGAAGTACACAGTTCAAAAACATCAATGCTTTCACTAAAAATAATTCTTTCACATCCACCTATTATGGATATGTTAAGCACTGGCAATTTTCCATGAACATCACTCAATTTTATTACAGACATGTCATTATTATTTTTAAAAGTTTTGTTTTCTACATCAGAAATCTTACCTATCACTTCTATATCTCTATCTTCAAACAAATTTGGCACAGTGACTACATATCTATAGTTTACAGCTTTTCTCTTTCCTCCCTTGAAACTCATAAGAAGAAAATCACCAACTTGGATGTCCTCAGGCTCTAAAAGTACCAAATGATCTTTAACACCTGTTTCAAGCAAGTTGACATATTTAAGGTTATCGTCATCAACAATGTCCTCTTCCATATGGTCATCCCTGTCACTTTCTCCTACATTAGCAACAGCTTTTAGAGTCTTCTTATTTAAAGGCTTTTCTTTTTCTTTAATTTCTGCAATATATTCTTCTAATGTTATTTCTTTTGTTTTAGAATCTTGTTTTCTTATGGTTATTTTTGGGGCCTCAGTTTTATTTATTCTGTTGAGGAGGAGATCCTCAAATGATCAGCTAGAAATTGTAATTGAACTAGTTACTGAACTTTCCAATGGAACAGAAGAAGTTGACTGTGAGAAAAGATCAGGTTCAGAAGATGAATTAATTAAGAAATCAAGTTGATGAGAAGGACCTGGCTGAGACATATCAGATCTTTGTGAAGGACCTGGTTGAGGGTTTAAATGAGATGAAGAACTTGAATAGGATGAGGTTTGAGGATCAAGCGGTAGAGAGATTTGGTTTTCAGCTGGATCCCCTCTCTGGTATCTTTTTAAAATTTTCTTGATTAAATCGTGGCACTGCATATTTTCAACGGTCAGGGGGAAATATCCTTGTTGAATTAAACCCTTCTATAACATTTTCCAATATTAGGCCTGTCTTCCAAATTTCGCATAGAAGATTGGAAAACTCACTCCTTTGAAGTTTTCGCTAATTCAGCCTATACTATTCTGTTAACTTGATTGTCCATTCATTTTTAGTGCCTTGAAACATGACCTATCCAAAGGCTGTAATAAGTTGGTCATGTGAGGTGGCAACTTTATAATTGTAACCTCATTTTTCTTGGAATATGTAATTGTTCCCAAGTCTAAGTGAGTTAAATGACCACCAAAAAATAAAAGTAAGCATCTTTCTTTCACTTTCTCACAAAACTTTACAAACCATTCTTGAATGATTGCGCTAGTCATCCAACCATTTTCATATGCTGCATAAAAGGTCCCTGGTTTATCATTATCTCCTTTCCAGGTGGTCCAGAGATTTGTACCTTTATATATTATGAGGGGAGGAAGTGCTTTGCCTGCAGCAGATACACATGCTATGACAGTGGTGTTGTCTCGTCCAGAACCCACTGTCTGTTTATAGGCTTTTTGCTCAGCAGCTGAAATAAGCTTTACCCTGCAGGTGTTGCTGCAAAAACTAGTTTCATCTAGGTTACACACATTTTCAGGTTTGTCTCTTATATTAAGAGATTGAATTTTTCGTTCAGTGATGTCGTAAAATTCATAAATAATGAAAGGATCCCATGTCGCATTCCAGCGACATGATCCAAGTGGTTCCAAGTTCTTTAAGCTTAGTCTATTGTGGTTACAAAAATGTATTAACCAATATTTACCTGGTGTATTATTTTTTAAAGGAACAGTCAAATCATTTTGCTCAACATACTCCTTGACAAGTAACACATCTTTATGGGTTAGTTCAAATCCCCATTTAGCCATCACTACTAAATGATCTGCAAGGTCCTTTTCAACTACTTCAGACAATACTGTGCTTAAGTCTTGATTTTGAATTTACCATACTTTGTTATTTTTCATAAATCTATGTATGAACATTTTTTCAATTTTAATAGATCTTAAAGATGTGCCTTCCTGTATTAGAGTTGCAGCTCTTTCAAGTAACTCAGGGGAATAACGCTGAACACGCTTTTTTGAAAGTTTCTCACCATTCTAATAAAGTTATTATTGTTTTAAAACTAAGAATTAAATTTGCACTATGCACCAAAATAGTTCTGCCTGACATACAAGTATATAGCCTACTCCAATATAGGCCTAGATTAACACCCTCACTATTAGGCTGATGGATAAACATACAGACCTAATTGATTTCAATCTTCAAAACATTGCAGAACAATAATTAAAACCTAAAAAAAAAAAAATACAACAATTTAGTTTAAAATTTAGCATTAACAGAAATCAAACGTATAGAACAAAAAATAAAACACTAGATGAAATACAAAATCTCACATTAACAAATCAAACCGCTGGGCTATAAAGTGTGACCAACTTATGTTAGTGTACAAATAAACCTTCCCTAATATAGCGTATATAGTTACAGCTTAAGGCCTCCAGTATAATATGAAACGGTCACATTTTGATAAAGTAGTAAGTTATTAATGGGAAATTAATCATAGTTTTGGCGTATTATATTTACCCTCTTTTGTGTATCATAATTGCCCTAAACTATGCATTACATTTGCCCTTCCAGTTTGTAGCCTAATATCTCTGGTTGTTTTGATGAAAATTTAACAAATAAAAATTAGAAATGTTTATCTGATATCCGTTAATCCGAAAACCAAAAAGTTGAGCCTTTGCTTTTCCAATGAACGTTAAGTTAAGAAAAGTTTGAAGTGAAAATGTAAAAGTTTTTGAGTAAACAAACAAGCTTTTTGAGGAAATACTTTTTATTATTTATATGATAGAATTTATTAAACACAGCTATGAGTGATATATTAATAAAACAAATTTACCAGCTAAAAGTATTTTTTTTTCAAATTAATATTTTGTTATCTAGAACTTTTTATTAAGGTGTATCACAATTATCCGACTTTTTCAACTGTGTCACAGTTGCCCTACTTCACCCCTACCATTTATTGTTTCTTCAGCTAAAAGATTGTTCTGCAGTCTGGCAAATTCACTGAAAACATGAAAAAGAGGCACAACTGGTCAAGAGCGACTTAATTATCCAACACTTTTGTACACCATCTAAAATGATTTAAACAAGTCAATTTTATTGAAGCTATTGAAAAATTTGCACCAACAAAAGCTAGAAAATATACTCTTGATATTATTGTAAGTTTTTATTATGTGTTTAAATCCATATATTTTTTAAAATAAATAATAATACTTTTGTTTCATCATTTAAACTGACTTAATTAATCCTAAATCCTCCAGCCCATCACACTCCCCTTAAATTTATCAGTAGGTAGAGGGGGGGGGGGGGG
>CABFVX010001521.1:46079-87600 GCA_902151425.1 Timema shepardi | reverse complement strand
TTTTTTAATATTCAGAATTTAAAATTTCTTTGAATGACCTTGAGATTTTAAAAAATATAAAATTTTCATGTGTCATATCAAATGAAAGCCCAATTAAAGATCTTTCAAATGAGCCATAATTCAGGACTTTAGCACAATTAGATCCAAAGTTATTGTCAGTTAAGGTTTGCTCAGCAGATCAAAAATCATGTTTTTTTAAAAATTTCAAAAATTAATAACTCAAAAATGGATGCAGTAAAAATTCTTTAAAAAATCATACTTGTTTATAATGATGAATTCTACAAATATACCAAGTTTCATAAAAATCAAAAATGGTCGGTTTGAGAGCCTGGTTGATTTGACATGGAATGACCCAATAAGCGGGCAAAAGGGAATACATAAAAAATTTACTAAGATGAGTTAGGCCTATTTTTACTATTTAAATAAAAAATAATAATTCTGAGGGCAGGCAAAAAGGAATATCAAATACACTCTATTCATGCTCGACAAATAGCTCATTTAGTATTATGTATTGAGCTCTAAAATATGTGTTCAAGTAAAATAAAATAATATGACTTATCCCCTTTTACCTGCCCTGTAGGCCTACATTCTTACTTAATAATTTCAAACTAAATAGTTACTATTAATATATAAGTACTTTTTTGTGGTAAAACTATTAATCCATATTAATCAAACACATGCTATATTATGTTAAATGTTTATAAACACAAGTAATTAAATGTGCTGTCAAAACTATAAATATAAATATTAAAACAAATTTAAGAGTATTTTGTTAAAACATTCTTAACAGTTATTATCAACAGCAAGTAATTACTGTAATGTTCCTTAAAATGCTTCCACCCCTCCTCACCAATGCCCTCTAACAATTGAACAACCCCCTTGAAAGTAAAATAGCCTGGGAGGGGGGGGGGAGGGGGGAAGGCAGGTGTGGTGGGTACAGCCCAGGTTGAGAACCACTGGTCTAATGCATCTATTTGTTTGAATTTGATTTTAAACATATCATCAATAAGATATTTAACATAATTATTTTAATGTTGGTTTTAAAAGTATTTACTAACAACATTCATCCCATTACCTCCCCCCATTGATACGATTAAGCTGATATATAAAAATGTATTATGTACTGTACATACACACAAAAAAAGAATTAACTCTAGTTTCAACTCATTAATATATATAACAAGAGTAATAATTATGAAAATATTAATTACACACCTTTGTCTGCTTTCTCTTTAGCGGGAAGTTCATTCCAGTTTGATATAATTGATTCACAAACTTCACCCCATAATTTTCCCTTTAAATCTTTGTCACTATATTCTTTCTGACTTTTTTTAAACAATGCTGGTCTTTTTTCTACCTCTCATATTAATAACTCTGTACTATCAACATTCATGTTGGTGGCTGTGAGTGATGACAAACCAGCCAGGAATGTGTAGTCAACAACTGATGAATTGCCAGTGTGCATGGACAGACCTAGATATGTGCGTTCTATTTTCAGCCCCAACAATTTGGTTTTCTCAAGAATAGTGGATGCAGTAATTCTTAAGTTGGCTCAGCACAAAGTTTCCCTGTGTGCGCTTTCCCATACAAATCAATGTATTTCATCCTAGCAACGAAATAGTTTCAAAATAAAAGTTGCCTGTGTGCACTTAGCCTAAGTGTAAAATTTGTCAAGTCTTGCCTGAAATGGTTTCAGCATGTAAAACGGGTGGATCATGAAAGAGAAGCAAGTGTATGGCTAGAGAAAGACATAGAGACCACAAGACCCAATGGAAGAGATGGCGGGACCAAGTGAAACATGATATTAAGAGCATAGGTGTGAATTTGAACCAGGTTGAAGATGAAGCACTATAAAACAATTGAACGAGATGTAGGAGGGTGTAATAAACCACACACAGGCAACTGGAGCTGGATGATGATGAGGAACGATGACGTTCTATACCACAAAAGAACATGAATCAAAATGATAATGCGAAGAACATAATTCAACACAAATAAGATCGGCTATTTACAATATTTACATTTCTTTGTTTCACATATGTTTTTAGTGAGTTTTGTTTGAATTGTATACCTACTCAAAATTATAAAACTTGATAAACGCTCGATATTATTTGATTTTCCGTCTTTTTGGGTGTGTAATAGCTAATAATAAGTATAAATTTTATGATATAACAAAGAAAAGGGGTCATATAATGAGAGTGATAATGTTTGTCCTATCACCAATAACCTAATCCCTCCATAAAAAGGGCATAGGCCTTTTTCTAAATTTAAAGTAAAAGACATTCTAAATAAAAATACGAATGTAAAAATAGTGAAGAATCCTGGTAAAAAGCACATATGCTACTCCCACCTTAAACAAAAGGATTTATTTATACTGTAACAATAAAAACCTTTTCGGACATTACTAATAACTTAAATAAACACATAATGCTAGTTGCTTAAGTTAACTAGCAAGCAGAATAAACTATCTCACTCACCAGGGCTGTGGAGTCTGAATCTCAAGCTCTCGATTACAACTCCTCTATTTTTATTCTGTTCGTCTCTGACTCCTTCAGAAATAGCTAATATATATCAATATTAGTAAAACAAATTTACTGCAGTAAAATGCTCCAATACAGATTACTTTATGCAAATAAATTTGTCTATCTAATTAACAAATATTGGTCCTAAATAATTTAAAAAAAGTATAAAGTTAAAAAGATACATTTACCATATATTGCTATAGGTAATATCATAAGTGTTTATCTTGAAGCCTGAGTCGGTACATTTTTATTGACTCCAACTTCACCCAAAATTGCTTTCTACTCAGAATCTATGCAGTACCCCTGTTATGCATCATACATTCATGACAACATTGCATATAAACAATTGTATATTAGCAATCCCGACTCACTTGAGCCTTTAAACTTTTACCTCCCCACTACAAAATAAATTGACTTAAAAATCTTGCAGTGAACTTTATAGCACTATGTTGTGAGCTTTCAATTTTTTTTATTAATACTTAAGTGTTCAGTTTTAGTGGATTATTGTCATAAATGAGTCATAAATGTTTATTGTTTAGATGCAGTTGGTCTCAATAAAAGTTGGTTTTTGAAGATGTTGACTGGTGTAACACTGTTTTCATAAAATCATCTAAAATAGAATAGAGCTAAATTAAGGCCAGGCTATCTACACTATTTTAATTGTTGCAGGTAGTATTCCCTCACTAGGAGCAGGTCTGTTGTTTGGGAGCCTGCTGGGATTTGGAGCGTACCAGACCACACAAAACCCCAACAACTACTATCTTCTGCTGGGGACAAGTTCGATCTTAGGCGGCATCATGGGCGCTAGGTTCTATAACTCTGGCAAGATCATGCCGGCGGGGCTCATCACAATACTGAGGTGAACTGTCAACACACAGCATCAGTGCTCTGGGCCAGGATTCACTTACTTACTTATTTACTCATGGCATTAGGAATTCGAAAGTTCATTATCTCACTCACAAAAGTACATCACCTATCCCTTTCTTGAGCCAATTATATCCAGTCCATCTCATTACACCCTATCTCTCTCTCAGGTCTATCCAAATGTTATCCTCCCGTCTGCATCTATGTCTTCCCATTGTCTTTTCTCATTAGGTTTGCCATTCAATTTCCACCTATAACCATCTTTCCGCCTGAACGTGGTTCTAGATACTCCCATTCTCCCTGCATGACCTGCTCTCAATACCCTGTGAGATTTTACTACCCTAACAATGTCTGGTGATGAGTACAGGGTATGCAGCTCATCATTATGGGTCCTCCCCCCCACTATCTTCATCAATTTTTGGACCCATTATCTTCCTAATCAAGGGAGACGCCAACAGCTTACTGACCGAGTAGTAACAAATATATCCTAACTGTATTCTTTTCCTAATTTCCAATCTAATAGTGTTATCGCTAGTTAAAATTATTCCTAAATATTTGATTAACCTTATCAAATGATATGTTGTTTGCTCTATTATCTAAACTATTGTCAATCTGTATTATCTGTGTTATCATATACTTAGTCTTATCAACGCTCACTTCTAAAACTATTTCCAACAGCTTTCTTACTGCTACCTAACAAAGCTAAATCATCCGCATATCCTAATAGCTGCATTGTACCATTTAATGTCAAGCCTTCCCTACTCTCTTGAATTACCCTAATAGCATACTCTAAGGCTTGATTAAAGCGTAATGGGGAAAGTGTATCTCCTTGTTTCAATCCAGTATGTATTTGAAAGCATTTGATAGGTGAGATCAAACTCATACACTACCACGCGGATCTCTCAAACATACTTCACTTAGCAAGTAAATGCTAAATTTCTACAAAAAATGACATAAACCTTTTTTGGTTTTTGGGTAGTACTATAAAGGAACCTCTTTGGATCTAAAGAATAATAACTACACACTTGGTTTTGCATTATTATTATTATGGGGACCTGGCAATTTAGGGATAAGGTGTCAGGCTTCTGTGCTGGTGGTCCGGGCTTAATCCTCAGTCCCGGCATAGATTTATCTGATTTGCCAAACCCTTCCTTCACCTCTGACAAGACGTGTATTAATCACAACTTGTGAATGTGTGGAATGTCAGGCCTCCACCGTGGTTCAAATCCCACGTTAAACTGTAGGTCCTCCATTTCATTTCACAATCACCCTACCATTACACATTAGTGTAAGTGTGTACAATCCGAATGGGTAGTAAGCGGTGCTAATAATAATAATTATTAATAGTTATTATTACTACCATTGTCATTATCATTATCATTATCAAAGGAATTCCATGGCATTAAATTGAATGTAAAATGCAATGATGCTAGGTAATTAATAACTTTGTCAGCATTATGGCTTCCTCTAGAATCTAGATTGAAACAAATTTTGGGCCTGAGAGGCCTATATTATTTTAATTCCTTTATGATTGATTGGAGTACAGTTATCTAAGGGTATTTTAAGGACTTAGGGTAATATGCTGATATTTTAATTGATTGAAATGACGTGATTTCAAAGTTGCGCTTGAGTGGGCACAAACTCCGCTAGTTTATTGTGCATGTTCTTTATAGTCTACAGAGTCAGGCACATCTTTGAAAGTTGCGCCCGTGCATCTATTTGCTACCTTAATAAACACAAACCCTGCTGTTCTAAACCCTCAAATTCCTTTATAAATGTTTAAGGAAATTCTCAATTTTAGCATAAGTGTTTGAAATGTAAATACGTTTCATTTGACTTACCGGTATACATTTTCATGTTTTCCTGTTTCATTAAACCTTTGTAGAATACAGGAATTACCTTTATTTGGTTACAAGTGCCTGAAGTCTTCAACTACTAGCCACAACACACGTGCACATTCTTTCCTCAGACTTCAACTAGCTACATCATGTGTGCACATTCTTTCCTCAGACTTCAACTAGCTACATCACGTGCACATTCTTATTCCTCAAAGATGGCATCTGAAATGTTAGACTTCTTTGCTAACTGATATTATTGTTTATTTACCCATATTAATCTTATGTGCTTTGTTAATATGCCATTAAGTGAGTCTTTGGAAATAATTATTTTGTCTAATTGCTAAGGCTTTTGTCACATAATTTTTATTCTTGTCTCAAACACAAAACAAATATCGCAGACTGTTTATAGTTAAATTTTTATAATTTACTCAATATGGTCCATGGCAAAACACATATTTACAGTAAAACAAACTTGGCGCAACAGATTATTTATAAAAATTAAGTTTTACGGATGTGAACATTGAAGTTTACATCTGAAGCCAAGCCTTGAGTTGGTGTTTCTCTATTTTTTTCACCCTAAAGACCTTTTTTCATCTACCAATCAGTAATTATTGGAAAACGAGAAAAAGATCAAAGTATGAGGAGCCAACTGAGGAAGGTGCTAGGTAGGAGTCACCAAATATGGTAGTAAAGCTAAATATCAACAAATTGCAAACCATAAGTATTCAAGACTCACTTTAAAAGATGCATAAAAATATTAATTTAAGAAATTTGAGAATTATTGACATGAAAGGAGTAATTTTAAATATATGGAGTGAGTAAAACTATATTATTTCAATTAGGGCTTTGGTACTAATCAAGATACATAGTTGTTTTGAATAAAGATAATTAAACTGAACCTCTAAAATAAACATTAATATAAGTTAGTTTAATATACATTAAATAAATCCACTCTTTTGAAGTGAGATGTGTTTGGACACCTGGTATGAGCACTGAGCAGTTTTTAAAGTTTATTGTCATTAAAATTCTTTTAAACTGGGCTTTGGAGATGTAGTTGGTAAAAATCTTTAATAACTTCAGTCCGGCAAAAAAACTAAAACATAATACTATAGCAACATATGATTTTAATTTTAAACGTTTTTATTCTTTAAGACCAATATTTGTAATTTGGATCAACAAATTTAATTAAATATTTATTCACAATGTCAAAGAAGCTTCATGTGAAGTAATCTGTATTGGATAATTCTACTGCAGTGCATTTTTTATTGCTAATTAATAAACCTTAAATCATTTCTGAAGGAGTCTGACAGTATAAAAATGGAGAAGTCGGAGTCGAAGGCTTGGTGTACGGAATCCACGGCCCTGCTTTAAATATTATATACATCCTGTACATGGCTGTACATTTGTAAGAGGGCTGGTATTTCAACAAATTGCTCTTACAGTTCGACACCGTGATGAATATTTTAGTATAAGGGAGGCAGCCCCAGAATTAACTCTCATGGGATAAATTATATTTTACTCTGTCACTAGTTTTGATATAATATTCATAAGATAACCTAAAGTTAACACAAAAATAGATATGACAGGGCTCTGCACACAGAGCTTGATGTTGCAGAAATATACTTGAGGGAGGGAAGCTACACCTGAGGGGTACTGACCATAGATAGGAGGCCTCAAATTTAACACCTTGTCCTGGCCTCAATTCAGGGACTAAGTGCCAGGTACAGACGAGCTCACAGGAAATGCAAAGAGCTACAAGAGTGACCAATTAAGTACTCAAACTTAAAAATACCTTTTAGGTTAAATGTGAAATATACATAATAAACTAGGTATAATATAATGCTGTAGTTTATTGCTTGATAAACACACCCATTAATAGAACTTCCAGCTTCAGTAAAGGGATATATGGGTATTCTCCATGGTCATTGAACACCTATCTAGTGTCTACTGTCAGGTTGAATTTGAGAAACAATCACATAAGTGGCACTATCATCTAAAACATGTTCGTGTCTACTATTTTACAGTATAGACTGGGCAGTTTAGTAATGATAATGCTATTTCTTTTATGGGTCTGGTCTAAAACACAAGAAAGATAATTTTTTACTAGTACAGTCATGGTTTTACCACCATAATAGTGAGCCATTTATGAGAGTATTTTTTATTGAGCAAATATTCCTCACCTTTGTTCAATTTTGAGCCCAAATCAACTCGTCAACTTATCCCGTGCTCACCCATCTTTTGCCCCTCTAATATGTTTTGTATATTTTCATCATACTAAACTATTTCACTTTCTTATAACATTACCAATTATGACTGATCAAGATAATTGTGGTCACACACAAATATTATTTCAAAGTACTTGGTGTATTTGCGAGCTTAGAAGACTCAAAGATTGAATTTTAATGATGATGTTGTTTTTTAAACTCAACGAAAATTTCCACGAGCCCGACCAGTTACCGACCCTTGGCCTAAAAATGCATAATGCATTTGGTCCTGGAATTGATTTTTACGCATAAATATCCATTTCTAAAAGTGTCTTTGTTCATTATTTAGAAAACCCACTATTGGGAATGTATGTAATCAAATTTTTATGGAAATAGTCGCACGTTGGGAAGACATTTTGTGCCTAAATGGACCTATTGTTGTCATGTTCTGTCTTTTTAGAGTTAATAGAGTTGGGGTTATTTAGAAAATAGTTTTAACTAAAGTTCTCAGGATCAACGACAGTCAGTTTCAAAATAGAACCCAAAGATTTCTGTCATCAAGGGGTTTTTTCATGGAGAGGGTAAGAAATTGGGAATTAGAAATGAAAAATAACATTTGTATTAGGTTGGTTGATTTACTTTGTATTCAAAGAATATTGTAAATTAACACGTTAGAGATACAAGCACAAAAAATTAAGTTGGGGGTGTAGAGGATGCGAGAAAATATCAGTGTTTAATATTGTCACTTACATGTTAGACATACAAAAACAGAATTAAGTTGGGGGTGAAGGGGATGCGAGAAAATATCAGCGTTTTTGCAGTTTTTCTATCAAAACTTTTTTTGGCCAAAATAGATAAAATATTGCTCCAATAGAAACATAGAGTTTAATTTTCTTCACGTGGTGATGTAAATATCTTCCAAGGATATATTGTAATTTTAGTGTACATTATTGGCTATAGTTTCCAATTCACCAAACCTGCTAAAGAAGTTGGAAATCTGGTAAAGTTTTCCCATGGCAGACTTAACTAGGATTCACACATGCAGGGCTGTACGCCAACTGAATTCCAGCTTGTCTTCTTGAATGGTTTCAAAAGTTATTTCTCATTGTCATGGTCTGACTTATGAGGTGTGTAGTCCTGTATGTTTCAATCGAGATTCACTACCCTATCGACACGTGCAGACTTTTTATATATCTGACAGGGAGGAAGAAATATCATTTGTGAGTAATAAGCCAATAATTATTATTGACAAAGAAAGCTCACAATAGTATGAGTGCCTGCATTATATGGCAAAAACCTCACCAAATAAATCTGAAAGTAGATAGCAGAAGAATTCAAAATTTGATAACCTTAATAATGGTGATCATTAAGTCGCCAAAATATAGTGTGGAGTTCCTATTCTCTTGCTCTGAATACCTACATTATGAACCCTGTAGGTCCTCCATTTTCTTCTATTTTTCCTAAGTGAAGATATATCTTATATTGACATATTCTGACGGGTGTTGTTAGCAGAGAAACCGGAGACACACATCCACCCCCAAAATCGGCTCAAATTGGACACTCTTGGTACCATAAAAAACAGTAAATTGTGTGATTAAGAAAATTAAAAATACACATTGGGAACAATGCATAAATGATTAAGGTACCTTTTTTTATGTGAGTTAAAGAATAATTTGTGTTATCTGCTTGGTATGAAATAATTTTTGGTTTTCTACTTTAAAGTGAAAATAGGTTCATTCTGTCTGTTGTAAACATATAGTTTACAGCTAAAAAAGGACGGATTATCTGAAAAAAAGAACACACACAAAACTATTAATAGTTCTACTTTTATACTCTTATCTTACACATATTCTCAGTACTCACTTTTTTATCTTTTATTCATGGTCATAGTATAACATTGAACTTGAGGCCCCATATATTAGCTTCATGAACTATTAAGACTGGCTAAAAGTTCAGTGGTTCACTGAGAGATGGCATTACAATAACTTATTACAATGAAATGTTACCCACACCGGTGAACGTTAGGACAAACAAAGAGCTTTTTCAACACCTGTGCCAGGGATGTTTGGGTGAACAAAGACCTTGTTCAACACCTGTGCCAGAGATTGGATTAATTATTAAGATCAAGTGACACCTATGGATATTCCTCTATTTCTTCCATCCCCAAACCAATCAAAACATGGCTGCATCGTGGTCAGCGCATAGTTCTCAATGTGTTTATGATAACAACATATCACAGTCCTCTATGTGTGAATGCTAACAACATATCACATTCCTCTATGTGTGAATGCTAACAACATATCACAGTCCTCTATGTTTGAATGCTAACAACATATCACATTCCTCTATGTGTGAATGCTAACAACATATCACAGTCCTCTATGTTTGAATGCTAACGACATATCACATTCCTCTATGTTTGAATGCTAACGACATATCACATTCCTCTATGTGTGAATGCTAACAACTTATCACAGTCCTCTATGTTTGAATGCTAACAACATATCACAGTCCTCTATGTTTGAATGATAACAACATACCACAGTCCTCTATGTGTGAATGTTAACAACATATCACAGTCCTTTATGTTTGAATGCTAACGACATATCACAGTCCTCTATGGGTGAATGCTAAAAACATACCACAGTCCTCTCTGTGTGAATGCTAACAACATATCACAGTCCTCTATGTTTGAATGATAACAACATATCACATTCCTCTATGTGTGAATGCTAACAACATATCACAGTCCTCTATGTTTGAATGCTAACGACATATCACACTCCTCTATGGGTGAATGCTAAAAACATACCACAGTCCTCTATGTGTGAATGCTAACAACATATCACATTCCTCTATGTGTGAATGCTAACAACATATCACATTCCTCTATGTGTGAATGCTAACAACATATCACAGTTCTCTATGTGTGAATCCACCTTTATCGTTCCTAATAAATATATATAATATCGATCAAGGTTGTGAGAACACACACATATTTACTATTTTGTGTTTTACAGTAATGACTTTTCACATTTCTTAGTTATCAATATCAACTAATTTAAGGACACAGACTAAGGCTGTTTTTTAAAATAAAATGTATCAGCACTCACCTCAAGAGAGACGGAAACCAACATCTATGTCCTTGATGGAGATTTAGCCCCAAACTACTATGTCAGAGTAAGGAGTTAGCCATCCTGCTAGTTATATTATGTGTAAATTACTATATCCTATCTAAGTCTATTTATTGTTATCTGTTGAACAGTGTTGCAATGGTGATCAGACTAGCTGCTCGAGCCACTGGAGTGATTTCAGTCAAAACTGAATGAGGTTCTCATTAAGTTCGAGCTATGACAGCAAGTTTCCCTGAACAAGTGTGGGAGAAAGTGTTCCAAGAGATGGAGTAGGTTATCTTTTTTAACTCCTTACATTCTATTATTTTATATTTGTATTTTATTAGGAAAATAAATAGAGGTTTTGTTTGCTCTGTTAAATGATTTTATAACACCTACCAAATAGCCCATTCCTAGTTTATTATAATTTTCTTTTGAGAACTCAGATATTTCTCAGAGTAGGTTTAATGTAGACTTGGCCGTGTTGCCTAGTTATAACTAATCTGCTACCTTTGGCTAAGAATATCCCCTTTATCATCTGGTCAGGTTTGCTGCAGATTGTGAGGTTAGGGTTCAAATTCTGACCAGGTATACGGGGTGTTTAGTTTCTCCTTTCTTTATGTAATTTTCAACCAAATATCTGCACAGGTGGTCATGCAATTAAGAGGAGATCCAGGTTTTGATCTCAACCAATTTCCCATTCCTTCTTTACACTATTTTATTTACATTTAGGGTAAATAATTTTAAAATAACAATAAACCACTACTTAGCTCTCTAAATTTAATTATTATTTATAATAATTTTATGTAGAAATAATGACTAAAAATTAAGAGAATGTCCACTTGTTGAAATTTAAACAAGTTTATGACATTTTAGGATATGTTTATGATTGTTCTGTATAGAATACACAATAAAGAAATTGAGCACAATTTTTTTTTATAAAATAATTGTCCACTTAAAAATAATTAACTTATTTTCTATAAAAAATGTTAAATACTTAAATAAGTCAGTATAAAATGTTAGAATAATGATTTTTTTAGATTTATTTAATCATTATACAATCCTAAACGTTAGTTGGAATACAACCTTACACAAATTATTTTGTTTTAAATCAGATAACTGATAAAAAAATATGATTAAATAGGTCTTTATTTTTGACAAAACCTATTTTTCTTAGCAGAAATAAGTGATGCTGGATATTAATGACTAAAAGGTAAGCACTAATTAAGGTGTAATATTGTTATTAGACTGAAAATTCAATAAATGAGGAGCAAGGTCTTGAGGTACATGGTACCACCAAGATTCTGGTTCATAAGAAAAAGTAGTTTTATAAATTTCAATAAAATATATCTAGTTTCTACATATATAGCAGCAAATAATTAATACACACAGCACCTTACATGGAGAAAACATTTTCAACTGGTGCGACAAAAACCATTATCAATTTCAAACACAATGTCTTTCACAATCCAACCCTGAATTGCGATCCTTTAGTCTAGGTTTCACTTAGAGCTGGGAAGCTTTAACCCTAGAATATTCAAAATATTTGAAAGAATTGTGTAAAATGATCTCGAATTCAAATTTTAAGGCCTAGAATTTAAATTATAATTTCATTCAACCGATAGTCAATTATATAAAATCTGTATGATTAGTATAGAATCACATTTATTTCCTTTGAGTGGCCGCATGGTCTAAGGCGCTACTCTCACAATAGACTAGACTAGGGTGGTCCCACGTTTTTCATTTATTCAGTTAGCATCATGGGCCAGAAATATATTTAATAATCCCATAAACTTAATATAGGCTTACAATACTTAATAAACATTATTATTTACCTATACAAGAATTGTATGTTTGGTTGGCAGAATCTTTCAAATTTTACTTAAAAAAACCATTAGGCTCCCACAAATATATTATAAAATATACACACTTTCAAAAAACCACTTATTATATTTTTATAAATACTTTTATTATTCAAATAAATGGTCAATAAAACAAAAACATGATTTTTTTAAGTAAATAAGTTTCATTTGAATCATTAGCTATTTCATGCACAATATTTTAGAACCAGAGCGATCAAAACAGTACAAACCATTTGGAACTCTTTATTGTTTTAATTTGACACGGCTTGATAATACTAAATATAATGTTTGTTTATTAAAGATGAAATGTTTATTTCTGTTTGAATTGTGGCCAAACAAAGAGAAGCTTTTGGTAATTGACCAGATAACTTATTTCTTTGTTTTTAAATATTTTCGCTGTTGAAAAATTACTTTCATAGATTTATTTTATAATAAACGAAAGTGATAAAACAAAAGAAAAAGTAAAAATAAACTATTAAGAGTAAATTTGATGAAGAAAGCCTACCTAGGGAAAGAGGAAAAATGTGGGAAGAGTCAATGCACAAAGGTGACATCTTCTTCCTTTCTTCTGTCTTCTATAGTAGAAGTAGTCACACACACATTTTAACACAAATATCATAATATTTCGGCATTGTTGCCTTTATCAAACACAAAGAAGAAGAAAGTACATAGTACACAGTTTGTACTATGTACTATCTACACAGTTTGTACTGTGTACTATGTACTTTCTTCTTCTTTGTGTTTGATAAAGGCAACAATGCCGAAATATTATGATATTTGTGTTAAAATGTGTGTGTGACTACTTCTACTATAGAATACAGTAGAAAGAAAGATGTCACCTTTGTACATTGGATTCTTCTCGCATTTTTCCCTTTTTCTTTAGTTTTATCATTTTCCTTTATTATAAAATTATCTAGCCATTGGGCCACCTCATTTTTAAACATTTCATAGATTTATGTACTACCAAACATGAAATATATTTTTGAGGTGAAATTTATTATTATTATTAGCACCGCGTCTTACTACCCGTTCGGGTTATACGCACTTACACTAATGTGTAATGGTAGGGTGATTGTGATACATTCACAAGATGTCTTGTCAGAGGTGAAGGAAGGGTTTGGTAATAAGATAAATCTTTGCCAGGACCGAGGATTGAACCCCGGCCACCAGCATAGAAGTCTGACACCTTACCCCTAGACCGCCAGGTCACCAATATGAAATTTATTAAATTTGGATACCGTTCATTTACAAGTAATCTCCAAAATTCACCAGCTTTGGGATTATCCTTATAGAGTAGGAAGTTATCAGTATGTAACTCACAGAGTTTGATTTGCAATTAAGGATTTTGACCTTCATGTGGGTCTATGAGAGGATTATTGTAAAGTAGAAACTGTTGTTTCAGGTCTTCAAAATCAGTGAGCCTAGAACAAAACTCCTGTTCAAACTGAACTAAATACGTCATAAATTGAGTAAAGTCTGTATCCTCATGATGTTCTTTTATTGAGTAACAGACCTCAAAGTAAAGTAATTGGTTTTTAAGATGTCATTTTTGAACATGTCAATTTTTTTTCAAATAGAGTGGATATGGTTCATAAGTTTATTTATATTTTGTTTTTTGCCTCTAAATTTATAATGTTTAGTTGTGCTGTTAGATCAGTTAAGAAAGCTAAAGTATTTAACCATTCTGTATTTTGCAATTTACTTTCAAAATCATCACTTTAAGTTTTAACGGTTCTGCAAAAATCAAAATACTTCTCTTCTTAAACTGATAAACTGATTTAAGGTTTTCCCTACACTGAACCAGCGAACATATGAAAATAAAGGAATGTCGCTATATTCTACCAACACTTCTTCTAAGAAAGCTACTAACTTCCTATGGCTTTGTGCTCGGCTGCCACCCCTTATTAGATTTACTATTTTCACAATGTCCTTCATTAGTGTATTCAGTTTGATGAATTTACCTAGCCTCTTGGTGTATAATTCAGTTCAGGACTAGGTTTTGAATTTTAGTTTTTCGTGAGTAAATCAACTAGAATCTGTTCAAAAAGTTTATGTTTAGTTTTTGGGCTGCCAACACTTGTAAAAGATCATTGTTTTGTTATAATTGTTAAGTTTTTTAATTAAAAGGTATATTTTACATTTAAAATAACGTAAACTATTGTTTTCTCACACTTTTTCATTACTTTTAATAACTCTTTGTTTCCCAATCCAAAAAAATATTTTTAACATAATTAAAAGTACTTATTCTTCATTTTTGAATGTTAAATGTGATGTTTAATATGGTGCTTACATTAATACCTCTTAATACAGGTATTGTGTTTACTTGGAAAAGAGAAAAAATTGCCATTTTGTAAATATATAATAAATTATTTTATGATTATTTTATAGTATTTAAAAATATTTAACTGAATAAAATATTTGTATCCACTGCTTGGGTGCATCATTGTAAATAACTTATTACCATCATGTTCAATCACATTGTTTAAATGCGTTGGTCACCATTTTGATGTTATATTCATTATACCTTTTGTGAAAGTACTATGAACAATATTTTTTTTTAAGTTAAATAAAACGATAAATAAGCTTTGTGTCTGACCTCAAATGAATATATAAATAATACTGGCCTAAATTACTATGGTTAATTACCATATTCATACTTTACCATATGTTTTCATTACAGTTATCTAAAGTGACAGATGTCAACTGTTGGCGTAGGAATACATTAGGGACTATTTCTAGTAAATTTTTGACCGGTCATCCAAGTAAACTAAGGTCGTTAATGTACTTTAAGCCCGTTTTATCTCCTCTCATACACTTAGCATCATTAGTAACTATACAGAAACATTTTGAAAAGCCATCATACTTATTTACAACAGAGCTTAAAGCTATATATATATATATATATATATATATTCAAAAAAAATATCAGTTGGCTTACATCAGTTACATTTGTACTCTTGTCAAGAACAACTGAAAATAATTTACAGTTTCCATTTCACCTTTTAAATTTGTTTCAAATTGATTATCCATATTACAAATTCTTCTAGAAACTGTCAGATGTGACAATGATAGTCTCAAAATTCAATATAGTTTTTTCTTCTCCAAACACTTTTACAATTTTAATTGCACACTGTTTTATAGCATCAGCATTCTTGAACAAAATACTGTTTTTCGCTAAAAGAAGACACTTTATTTGAGGCTTGAAGGCTTAACTTTTGAGTAGTGGTGGCTTTAAAAAATGTTTCCTTTTTTTCGTTTTTCAAGCTTCTATGTCAGATCTCTGACAAGATGGATGCAAGCTTCTCCAATGATGTGACTATATTTTTCTTTATGGTGGCAATCATAATGCCTATGAATATTATATTCTTTAATCACTGAAATAACTTGAGAGCATATTAAAAACTCTGGTTTTCCATTGAGTTCTTTAAACAAATAATTCAACTCACCCTTTTCATTGAATAACCTGTTCTCGACTTTCACTTTTTTTTTGCTCATTGTTAAACTCACAAAAATATTTGAACACAATTAAAAATAATAATAGTTTAAATCGAAGGACTACACACTAAACTACTAAAACAAAAGCAAAGGTATTCTGTCACTCATTCTCATTACAACTGAAATATATTTATCGGCTGTACTTTGGTCCTTTGACACCACACGTTACCAATTATAAGACAAGCATAGATAAGCCGCAAAGGAATATGTGTTTGTGGGTTTAAGGGGTGGGATAGTAGGACAAAGCAAAACCAACAACTACTAACTAGTGGTCATCATCATCTTCAACTGTTTCCAGCTTGTGGCCGAGTCAATTTAGTAAAATCCCTCCATCTTCCTCAATTCTTCCACCATTCTTCTCCTCTCACTTGAACACTTTCTGTTATCTGCTCCTCCCATTTACTAATAACTAGTAGGAGTAATGACTAAAGGTGTTCCTATTATTATCGTTTCTTCACTAGTGAGTGTTGAAATCAAGGCCATGTGACATACTCTGGATTGGAGGGGAAAGATGCCTCAACGCCCATGCACATCAACACTACTCGCTAAAGAAATCTGCCACCAGGGTTTTCCTTTAATTATTTCCCAAGATACAGTTGAACCACACTGGACTAGACCACTGAAGACGGGGAGATCAGGGTTCGATACTGGTCGGGTGTACTAAGTGTGGTTTTTCCTAAATAGTTTTACACTTTCCCTCCACATAAATGCAGGTACACTTCTTCCAAATCCAACCTCTATAATTATTAACACATTAAGTATATAACCTGAGTGAGTAGTAAAAGCTGGTGCTATTTTTTTTAAAAATATCCTTATGTAACAAATAGGTACACAGAAACATTAATATTTAGTGTATCTAAAACTTTATCAAAAAATATGTTTTGTGTATGATGTTAGATTGCCCAAACAAAATAAATTTTCAAATATTTTAGTAGTCAAATTTGAATTCAAGATTCAAAAGAAAATGTTAAATTTTGATTTGAGAAAAAATGTACTTACCCCATTTCTATTTTAATTATATTGGAAACTTTCATGTAGGGAAACATAACAGATCAACTTTGTTAAAGAATAGACCAGAATTCAAAAGAAAGGAAAGGTAAAATGGTTCATTAAACAATGTAATAACATTAACATTCAATAAACAAAAACTAGTCAAGATGTACATAGTAGCAAACAAAATATATTTTTTTACATTTCATAATATACATTAATAAGAATTTCCTTTTAATTTTTTACATTCAATTTCTTAAATATATTTTCTTTTTACAAGTTGTCACATATAAAATGTTTAGAAACTAATTTTTCTATAGGCTTCCTGCAAAGTGCAGACGATATTTGAATTCATGACATGACCGCGAGAGACGGCCACATTTTTAAGTTCTTGTAGGGTATATCCGAGCGACATCATGTTTACCGCAATCAAATACTCGAAAATCCTAAAACATAACTCACCATTTCTCGTAAACTACTTGGACAATCACAGTAGTCTTCAGAATGTATTATAAAAACCATAAAATACAGTAAGATATTATTAAAAAGCCCCTATTCCAATTGGTTTGCTTTGAAAAAATTGTTTTCTAGTGAAAGAACTATAATGAGGTTTTTACTGCAGACATATTTTCACTCTGTTGAAAAGGTTTTTCCTAATTGAGAAAGATGGGTAGTTTAAGTGTACGAAATGATCATCATGAACTGAATTTTATTTTGATATAAGACTCATTCCTCTAACAACAATACTTTTCACAGTTTGATGTGTTTAGTTATGAGCTCTTCACTCCCGCCAGGCTTTCGATAAACTGAAGATTGTCAGAAAGATCGGCCCGTCATTCTGTTCAATCACCGATTGACGATTGTGCTTGGAGGGAGACTGGACGTTATAATAGTGATTTAATAATTGAATTAATAATGAGAGTTGGTTTGGCTTAGTATATATAATGCACTACATCCCTTTCAATAAAGGCACTTCGGCAACGGGAAAAGGATTAGTAGCGAGTAATCATGTAACAAGGGTGGAGGAAATAACACGAGATTTGTAAAAGATTATTAAAGGTTTCGTCATAAGGTAGACATTAGTAAGCCTACAACTATATGAAGTAGTATTACATGTACGTAATTAACATATAAACTACTAACATAATTTTTTAATACGATGGCTAGTGCTATAAAAAATTATAAGTGGTTTTATAGAGCCAATAGCTTATATTGTGTCAAAATTAGGTATAAATAGATTTTCAATATTATTATGTAAGTAATGTATTACTAAATTACTTTTCATAAGTTATAATACTAACTTAATATAATTCATTTAATAATTTATTTATATGACACGTTATAATATATTTTCACTGATAAATGCGGGTGTTCTACCCTAATATAACGTGGACGTCTATGATTAAACTAGTTTTGTTTGCAAATAAATTCACAACATTTAGTTTATAGATTGACATCTCATCAAAGATTAATATATAGCATGTCAGGGATCGAACCAGGGACCCTTAACACATAAGTATTAATGTATTAGTGACCAAGCTGAATTATTGTCAGACAAAGTGGACAGCAATTATAAGATTAGTCTATTCACTAATTTACAAGGAAGGTAGAATATATTATAAATGGAGTTCACAACCGAAAGTGATTAAAGTATTTTACATAATAATAATAATAATATAAAGTTACTAATAGTAAAGCTAGTTATACTAAATCAGGAAAAATAAATGTAGGAACGGAATGACAGACTGGTCTTTCTGACCATTTTCAGTTTATCAAAAACCTGGTGTACGTGAAGAACCTGTAAACTAAACGCATCAAACTGTGAAAAGTATTGGTGTTAAAGGAATGAGTCTTATATCAAAATAAAATTCAGTTAATGATGATCATTTCATACACCTATACTACCCATCCATCTCAATTAGGAAAAAACTTTTACACATAGTGAAAATATGTCTGCAGTAAAAACCTCATTATAGTTCTTTCGCTAGAAAACAATTTTTTCAAAGCAAACCAATTGGAATATGGGAATTTTAATAATATTCTAATGTTTTTTAAGGTTTTCATAACAAATTCTGAAAAAAAAATACTATGATTGTCCAAGTAGTTTATGAGAAATGGTGAGCTATGTTTTAGGGTTTTCGAGTATTTGATCGCGGTAAGCATGATGCACCTTGGATTTTCCCTGCAAGAACTTACGAAGTCGTCACGAGTTGTGCCACCAGTACTGGTGCACATAACTTATAGGCCACACATGTGGAACTTACTAACAACATTTTAGAATACGAACATTTCTTTTTACATATTTGTATACAGAAAATAAGCTAATCACAAACTGCAGGACATATTATATTAGGAACTTGCAAACATAATTTTCTTAGGGATATTTTACAGACTTATCTTTGAAGGTTTTAAAAGGGATTAATGGAATTGATTTTATAGTTTGTGCACACACAAAATTAAAATGGGTCTGATTAAACATTTTATTATAAAATTCTATATAAAACTAGATTTTTACCAATAAGGAAATGTTTGAAATCCAAAAGTTATAATTTGATCTCAATGAAAACTTTTTTTCACTTTATGAGGTAAGTTTGACTGAATGAAATGAAATGTGTTATATGTTTCTATATCTCTTTCCTTTACCTTCGCCCATATATAACAAAATTATAATTGATTCGCAATAACTAAAAATATGCTTTATCTTGAAAATTGTGAACTTTGATGGTACAGGCGGATCTCCTTATGGACATTTTCACATACACACGGATTTTGTTTGCAAGGTAATCTTGCGGTCCAATTGTCTACTGTGAGATTGCATCTTGTGGGAATTCTGCCTGTAAAGACAGTTGGTTGCCTACACCTTCACTAGAATCATCCAACATTTAGTAGAAAGATGCTTGTTATGATCATAATACATACAAAGACTAAAAACATTTCATTTCATGAGGCTAACTATGCTAGTTTTTGAAAGTTTTTGTTAAATACAGTTTATTAATTGTGTAAAATGAGTTCTAATTTACTCCCTAACAAACAAAGCAAACATGTTAACATGTTTAGTGCACACTGTTGTAATTAAAGGTTAGCTGCAATTTACTGAATAAATTCAAACAAAACCGCTATTCTTACATGTGATAAGAATATTGTTTAACAGCGATTCAGAATCAGCGGTGATTCTTGTGAATGTATCTGCCGCATATAGTGAGGTCCACCTGAACTTGAACCAAATAGCTTAGATTTGTTGGTCCTAAAATAATTGTGTTGAACATGTTTGGAGCAAAACAGCTCTAAAATTTCAGGCTTATTGAGAATACACGTTTGATCAAAGTTTTGAGATTTGTATTTTTTATTTAATATAATGTTTACTAAATTTTTAAAATTCCTTTAGAAATAATTTTTCTCAATAATATAATCTTGTTATTATTTTTAGACACTTACAAAATGTTTAGGACTTCATCAAAGTGAACACACTTATTTTCTATGGTTTAAGTCACACACAATTTCCTCAGATATTATTTAGAGTAATGCGTTGTGTTCTCAGCCATAAAAAGGACCGTTTTGTTTTGTGTATGAAAATAAAGCTGAGGCCTTGTCCCTCTTGTTTATTTTGGACTTAACAGAGAGCATTGTCGAATAAGTTAATATCTTAAAAATACTTCTCTGTAATTAAGATAATTTAAACCTTTAAGGATTATAGTCGTGATAAGAAAATGTTTCCTCTTGAAAACTAAGAAAAAATAAACTGCAATTTCTATTAAAACCTCTTTTTAATATTTCTTATCAGAAAAAAAATCTTACTTTAAATTATGGATATAAATACCTCAATAGTTCACTATTGTCTCACTATAACATTTTATATAAACATACATTTACATCCTCTCACACTTGTTGGGAGTAGCATTAAAACCCGTGCCAAATTATCTTAAAATGCTCTTTTACTGAAGAAGCTCACATCTGAATGGCAATACTTTCATGATCATATAACAGTTTGTTACATGAGTAATATTCTCGATAGAAATGTAATTTTCTTGGAGAGTTTTCTGCCTGGTTAATACAAGTAGAACATTGTCTCCATGAGTTCATATCTCCTCCACTCAACTTGTATCCTGAACATTAGTTAAAATATATTAATTCCACAAAATTGGATTAACAAAATTTATTGATATAAATATAAAATAATAAAGTAAAATGCCAAAAAATCTACTAAAACTAAAGGCTAACAAGGAATGTAACATAAACCATGCGCTAGGTGTAACGTGTTGGTTGGTTTGCTTCTTTTTTTGTTTTTTTGCATAGTGAAAACTATAAAGAAACACTATAATACAACTCTATAAGGTTTTAGAGACTATTGTGAAATATATACAATGCTAGAAAATATCACCATTTTGTGTTGAGTTCTATTTGTTTTTGCTAAATCTTCATACTACATTTTAGAAGTTAATTTTGCAATTTCCCACCCATCTCCCGGCATATCACTTTTATAGCAGCAGATGTACAGGAATTAAACATTTAAAAGATTAAAATTTAAAGGTTTGTCTGGAGTCAAAATAATTGATTCCAGATATAAAAAAAAGGCCAAGACAAAATTTCCCTGTCAGTCAAGTTCAAGTATTATGTAAGCACCATTTTGGACTCCCTTCCCTCTCTTGTAAGCAAACTTATGACCCCTCTCCCTCTTGTCTTGCTTACATTATATTTGTTGACTTTTTTTATATACTTTTTTCACAATAACTCTTTTTAGTGCATTTTATAAATTTCCTGTAATTATTAATGTAAAGCTCTAGATTAACAAGTCACAATAAACACTGATGTAGAATTAATTTAAATTTATTTTAATAAACAGCTGAAATTAAAATAAGTTATAAAATTATATTTAAAAAAAAGTGAATAAATGAATTATTATATTTATAAAAAACTCTAAAACTATTTTTAATCTGATAACCAAGATCCTTGAATTCCTGTCTTGACACTTTTAATTATTGTGTCTATTTGGGGTGTCTGGGTCATTGCGCTATTCTGGTCTGTCTTTCTTTCTTACGTAAGTATTGGTCTCTCAGCAAAAATAATCAAAGCTCAAACCCACTTTCCCTCTAAGGTGCTCACATAACTGCAAAGAAAATGAATTGCCATATTTCATCTGGGTCTTTTAACCTAATATCATGTTTTACTGTAGACAAACTTAATCCTTGCTTGTTTACTTGTAAGTATCAAAGCTTTATTTGCTGGCTCTATAGTGCAGTAACATCAAACTACTCGTATTGCTGATTGTTGACACAGCTCTTGCAATAAACTGGACTGCCATTTATGGGGAGGTTCGAATCCTAGTTGTATATTTATCACTCTTCCTTCACTGAAATGTGTAGATTTCCTCTAAATTATACCTTTTTCCTAAACTCTCCATTAAAATGAATACACTAGGGCCTTCATGAACAATAAAATGTATTTCAAAAAATAAATAAATGGTATTTGATTCACTCCTCAAGTTGTGTGTTTAAACATCTTGTATTCAAGAATGTAGGTCATGTTGATGTTTAAAAAAAAAGTTGTTTCAAAACAAATTAATGTATATTTTCAAGAGTTTGTATGTTTTGTAACTTGATTAGTGTCCACACATGCAATATTACTCGGTAATAGCAGTTTCTATCCTCACTCTTAATCCAAGCATACATAAAATAGCTACAACTTATTAATAGCACTGAGCTTCTTCAAGGGAGCAACAAGTTTGATACCACTTTAATTGTTGGGACAAACAATTTTGGCTCTAATCTACAAAATCCATGTCCTTCTACTTCCTGATACCCTAGAGAGTTTAAGTTTAATATGAACATTAAAGCGTGCAAAAAATCCCAGATGGTGGGTGCTACATATTCCGATAATCTAGCAGAGCCATGGACACCTACCTACCTCCTGTTTTGAAAAATCTAAATATAACTATAAACAACAAGAGTACAGACTTTGTGTGAAATTTGAAATTGTGCCTGTCATGGATGAGGCAGACCCCTAGTTAACAATAATTCTTAATGAACCCATTATAGAGCAAATTTAAAAGTAATAGACTATCCTTCCTCATTGCTAAAATATGTTTATTCAGAACTTGATGCCAACATATGAATCTACATTTGACACAGAACATAAAATATATTATGATATTTGTTTCATATAACTTACAAAATGGGGCCAGTTTCTGTAAATGTTAAGAAACTATGAATAGACACAGAAATTTAACTCACAACCTTTGGCTTGGCACAAAATGTGCAACTTGCCTCCAGCATAAAGTCAATCAGTCAGCAAGTATGTGATTGTGGCTATCTCTGTGGCAGTCGATTCTCTCACATGTCGACATAGACATATGCTTTAAGTGTGCTAAAAATATCACATAACTCAGGATAATCTTTAATAGCTTAGTGATAGAGCATTGATACCCCATGACAAGATTCTTGGGTTTGATTCTTATGTCTAAGTGTATAATTTATTTCATCTGAATAAACAATAGATTCCAACTCGTCACATCTAACATACTCCCTCTCAAGCATGATATAAATATTTGACTATTATAATAGCCTTCTTAAGTCAAGTGTTTTCTCATTTCAATGGCACTATAAGGGCTTAAATGAATAATGCATTTCGATGAGGTAATTAGCTGAGGTGTAACTAAACAATACTTAAAATCTCAATCATAACTTTATCTAATAAATCACTATAAACTTTCATGTTCTCATAAAACAATATCTTTATGTTCACTGAATTTGTGCATTTAAAGCTAAATGTATTTTCCCTAGAGTACTTCTTTGTCGCAGGAACATAGAAATTAATATTCTTGTTTTACATTTTAACAATATAACTTCATAATTTGTATGTAATTTCTCCATATTTCACCCCTTGCACTTGAATAATCACCATAAAAATATTTGATATTCTTATTTTTAGTGCCATAAAAGACATATTTAAATTTTGTTCTCTATGTGGGGATTTTTAACATTACCATTAAGGTTTATATCACATTTTATATAAATCGTGAACACTATTTAGCTTCTGATGATTCTGAAGTTGGTGTAATTTCATCCGAGCTGACAGTCAGTAGGAGACTATTTCCGTCGCCCTCTTGGTGTGTTAGGACAGATATCTCTTTGTGATGCGCAGCAATTGCGGATCATATATGGATAGGAGCAGTATTGAAACCCATAGTGAGTCAGGAACTCCCGACAAGTCATGCTGCCACTGATGTTGGTGACTTTGTCCTCGCAGCTGTTAATGTCGGCCACTAACAACACAGATTTAGGTTAGAAGATTGAACAGTTACAGCTATATAGGAATAAAAGTGTGTTCTAATGCTGTCAAATTTGGTAGAGAGTGTCAACACATCAAATAATACTAATTTTTTATATATATATATATATATATATATATATTATAGTAAGATTTTATCAAGATTGACAAAAAAAATTGTTTGAATTATCTAAACTGTTCTTACTACCAGAATCATACAAATTTTGATTTTAATTATTGTACTTAGTGTGTACTTTATTAACACAAAATTATATTAGCAGCATATAATATATAAACAATCTGTATCTAGGATAATAACGACTAAGAGGCCAGTGAATGTATTCTTTTTTAAGCAAACTATTAAGATAAAAAGTATTGTACCAAAAATTGGTGTTGTGTTTGAAATTAACTTTCATTAGTTTAAAGGCACATCTATTGTTTATTATACTAATTTTCCATAGCTTATTAGAATTTTGATAAGTTTCATTTAAAATAAATGAAATAAAGTGTATTAAGCATGTTTGATATAGAGTATATCATTAATAAATAAATCTGACACCTTAGCTCAGTTGATAGCATGTCTGTCTACTGAGATAAATGTCCCAGGTTCAATTCCCAGCATGACCGAAAATTTACCATTGGTGAAAGACTGACTCAAGCCACAGGCAGTAAACAGTAATGGATGTAAAGTAAATAATTAATAAATATAATGACAAAGTTGTAGAAAGTCGAGCGTTAATAAAAATAAAAACATTTACACACACTAAATATTTAAATGCTACATTGCATCTTCCTTAGGAACTAGTAGAATGAACAGGAAGTTTGGTTCAGTAATGCCAACTTAGTTGTTGAAGAAGGAAAACTTCTCTGTTCTACTATAAGCTTTCTTGAGGTTTTATTGCTCTTTGTGGGTGGCAATGTGGTGTTTGAGGTTTTATTGCTCTTTGTGGATGGCAGGTGGTGTTTGAGGTTTTATTGCTCTTTGTGGATGGCAGGTGGTGTTTGAGGTTTTATTGCTCTTTGTGGATGGTAGGTGGTGTTTGCGTTGTTGTGTTGCAATAGGACTTGAGTATGAAATAGTTAAATCATATTTAAGTTGGGTGGTTTTTGTTTGAACTTTGTGATAATTTGATGTGATTGTGTTTTTTACTTTTATTTATGCTCCATTTTATACAATTTAATCATTTATTTATTTTATGCAATTAAGTAATTATCAATATAATAAAATGTGTATCTAATACTTATAATCAAACTTTTTGTACTGTTAATTTATTTAAAAACTAAAAGGTTGTCAAGCTAAAAATTCTATCTTGATTTAACACCTTGTATGATTGAGAATATTGTTTGTTAATATCCATTATTTAATTAATGAAGCACCTTCTTCAATGTCCGCATGCTCTAAAATGTCACTCTCACAATAGACTAGACTGCCGATGACAAGGAGATCAGGGTTCAAATCCCATTTGGGTGTATTGAAGGTAGATTTTCCAAAATAGTTTTCAACTCTCCTGCCATACAAATGCCAGTACACTTATTTTAAATTCAACCTTCCTCATACCTAACTCATTAGCGTAATTAGTACATATTTGTATAACCTTAATAGGTAGTAGGACATGATCCTAAACAAAGGATGAACAGAAAAGAGTGTAGCTAGAAATATTTTCTCTTTCTCCATAGCACAAATGTCTTTGTAACTAATTAATAACTCATCTCATAAAAAACACTCACAGGTTTTGTAGCAAAAATTATTTCTCAATTGAAAGAAACACTGGTTAGATTTTATTAATTAGTAAATGAGAACTTTGATGTGATCGTGTAACAATGAACCTCTCATTAATACTATATGTGTTAAAAGGTAATAATTTAAAAAATTTAGTGCTTAAAGCCACCTTAGATTTATTTATTTATCATAAAACATTGCTTACCTAGAGTGTAGATAAATAATTGGTTAAAGAAGAGATTGTTTGAACAAGGATTGAAATACAATAATCATACGTTTACCATATTATTAAATGCCAATTTTTTACAGTAAAGCAGTATAATACAGCCCTTCACCATCCCTTGGCAGTTTAAAATTCCCATCGCCAAAATGTATCTGTTGTTCATACACTCAATTTATTTAGCAAAATGCTAACAATCATTCATAATTATTTAACATAATGTTTAGAAATGGTACACATATACATTTACATGTACAACATATAAAATCTGGAACTATATCTTATTGATGACACATATATGGAACCAGTGAGGAAATACTACAATAATGTAAAATAGTGATAGTAAAGGAAGCAAACCTAAACCCGAAAGGATAGTTTGGTTAGACCTTGATAAAAACAAACACAGTGAGACTTTGGTTGTGAAATGACTCTCTCATCTCGAACAAATTGGTTCTCGAACTCAATCACATACTTTGTGGGCTAAGATGTACAGCAAGAGAGCGTCAGTTACACGGCAGTCTTCGCTACAAACAATAACTAATCTACCCTTCACCTTCCTCACCACCTTACACTTATATCATCAACTCTACTGCGTAAAGGTGTAGTGAGGTTAAATTTTCACATATATTTTATCTATGTACTTTGTTTATTTTATGCATTTTCATTGTTTTTGTTTATGATATTATGAGTGAAGTACTATTGTCTATTATAAAGGTTTAAATAAGCAATCATCTGGAGTTCGGGAATGGATTAATCCACTTTACATTAAATCTAATGGGAAAATGGTTTCACTTTTCAAACAAATAGGTTACCAAATAGCCTTTAGGAAAATTATGTTTGACAACTGAGGTTCAACTGTAAACTTCAATCTTCATTTCCTTATACTTTCAATTTTTTATCACTTCCAAAGTTACACATTATGTTAAATTTTCAGAAATAATACTTTTTCTTAGTAAAAACAATATTTTTTTTTCAGTTAAATATTTGAAAAAGTTTAAAGATAAACTGAAACTTACAAAGTTGCAAGATAATAGGCTTCCATATTGCTACCACTGTATGGAGGGTTTAATAGACAGAAAGATAGATATAGTTGATAGCTGTAAGGAATGCTCTTACTATTTTGCTGATATTTACTGTGGGTGTCAGCATGGAAAGCAACAGATTCTTATTGATTTTTATGGCTGATATTAAATTATGATTGTTCATCTGTATTATCAGAGGGCCTGTTATGAGTCCAATTACATTTAGGTGGGGATGTAGGTGACATGAGAAAGGTCAGTGCTTTTGCAGCTTTTTTTTTTACTGAAACATTTATTTTAGTCAAAATAAATCAGATATTGCTTCAGTACAACCATAGAGATTAATTTTCTTCACGCGGTGATCCAAACAGTTGTTGAATATCTGTCAAGGGTGTCCTGGAATTTAGTGAAAACTTTTTCTCTTCATTTAAAAAGTTTCTCATCTAATGCTGCCTTTCTTATGACAGATATTCAACAAATGTTGACATCATTATGGTAAGAAAATTAAACTCTATGTTTCTACTGGAGAAATATTTATTTATTTTGGCCAAACAAATGTTTTGCTATAATAACTCAAAAACACTGTCCTTTTCTTGCGTTCTGTATATTCCCACCTTTAAGTTGGCTGTGTTTCTCAAATAAATCTCATTTAATTTCAAAGAACAAAATATACTTGTCAAAAAACTTGTTTTTTTCCCTTAACTATAAAGGCTAGATATGTTAATCTTTATTCATCTACTCGAACTGTGGAATATAATTTATTCATCTTAGCAAAGTTAACTGTTAAGGATTATGCTTGCGTTGATTAAACGTGATATTCCATCCTCTTTCTAGATAAATGATTGTGCATTCCATTAAAATCATAGCCCAACCCTTCTATTCTGCTTACATAGGATAATTAGTAGGTATGGGCACAGAAAAAGAGCATTTTCAATTTATATTTTACTCATCCTTAATAATCTTTTGAGCTATAAAGCATAGTTCACTTATTGGTTGGATTACAACATACTTCAAAGCTCAATATCAACCTTAATTAAATTAGTCCTTTGGTCATTGAGAACAGTGTATAGACTCCTGCATCCAACACTACTCATAAGTGTCTGAATTCAGGTTTTGGAATGAATATGGCCAATCACAACCAAACCAAATCAATTTTAATGGCTCATTTGTCTGTTCTCAAAATGTTTGACAGTGAGTGAGTACCTATAACCATTATGAAAGTACTGTTTATTTGCATTAGAAAAAGTTAGTGCTTTATGTTTTTTGGCTAACAGTAGGTTTTCACATACAAATAATTCCAACATGTTTCTGTTGTGAGAATATGTTTTCACAGAACTTTGGTTGTTTGTTTAATACCGGTACATAATGACTTTCAGTTTGGAATTAAAGTGTTAACCAAAATTGCTAAAAAAACACCCCTTTTTTATTATTTGGACATGAAGTTTGTAGATTTATCGTGAAAACTGCATCTTTTATTGCTAAAAAACATTTACACATTTTGTAACAATTTTCAATATAGGATTTTCTACTTGTATAAAGTTGAAATCTCCAAAGATTTCTTTATAAATAACGCAATTGAAATCGCTCTTATTACTAAAGCAATTTTTCCATGCCTCTAATAATCAATTTAGATCGGTAATATCAATCTAATAATAAAAACGTTAATACCCTCTGCCGAATTAACACTTTAAATACTAACATTTTTATGGATAAGTTTAAATATATGAGCAATGTATTCTTCAATGGCAAAAAGAATAGACATAAAGTCAAACATGACAAATGGCTCACCATGGTAAGTAGTAGCTAGATAACCAATTACCTATTTAATTGACATCAGTCATAACAAACTTAAGGGAACATAATTTGGTACTTTGCATGTTTTAGTATAACTACTGACATTATTTATAATTTAATTGCTAACCTTCATAATAAGATATTTTTATTAGCATCTATTATAATTATTAATGTTTAGAAATAGTACGTAGATGTGAAACATAACAGGAAATTTTTTACAAAATATTGTTAAAATAAAATATTTGTTATCAAGCTCTTAAAGTTTGCTACATTAAGTGTACTTAACTATTTAGTTATTGCATTAGTATAATTTAGTAGTACCATATACCTTATTAAATTATTATAACATGTGAAGATAAACTTAATTCATAATTTATAAAGGAAAAGGTTTATAAAAGGACAGTAAAAGATACATAGGACAGGAGTTGGAAGAAATTTGTTGTAGAAATAACTGTGTTGTGTGTGAATTATTATGGTGCGTGTTTATAAGGCATAGGCAATCAATTGCGTCAATTTACACCTATGTAGTCGTATAGTCATTTCATATGTTATTCGTCACTTAATAAATATGCTACTTTAATTATCATGCATGCAAGTTTCTTTGAATGGATGTCAGTGGATAGAACAGTTGAAGAAAAACAAAAAGAATGTGTACCAGTAAAGTTTTTATCAAATAATTATTTATGTATGCACTTTTGTATTTATTTAGCATCTTTTTTAATAAGGTTATTCTTAGAAACCAAAGGAAGTTGAAAAAAGAAGTTATTTTATTTAGTTGATTTGGTTATTAATGACTTTAAAAATTAAGTATTAACTTTGTAAAGCTTTATTTGTTTTAATTTGCCAGTGTAGTAATTATTAATAAAATATATATGTTTAGTTAATTCTTAAGATAATAAAAGCATTATCTTGTTTATTAACTAATTTATTTCCCTAATGTTGTGTTCATAACATAGAAACTTACCAATGGATACCGAAGGTTCACTTATGGGGCTGTTGAGAAAAGCAGGTTCATTTTGTGAGGCCGCTGATAGAAATGATGACAGGATTTGTTTCGGTGGGCTTGGTGAAGACAAAGAATTATAAGATGCATAAGGAATTTTTGTAGTAGTGGAGTAATACTGGTTGTAATCAGTCACACCTTGCGCCTTCTTCGTAGCGAACAAGCCGCTGAAGTCGTAAGGGTTTTTCGTTGTACTATAGAGATATTTATTTTTGTAATATTCTTCATATGGGTTTTGTTTGGTTGTGCTAGTGTATTTGTTGTTACTGAAATCATATGGATTTTTTGTTGTAGAGGTGATATATTGTGGTCTATAGTTGTAGGTTGTCGTGGCAGGGGCAGGTGTTGTCGTATAATAAGAGTTCTTGCTCTGGGTGAAATACTGGCTGAATATTAGGAATGGATTGGGGGTAGTACTTGAGGGATATTGTGTTGATGGGGTGGTAGTTGGTTGGCTGCTACTCCAGAAATCTCCCCAGTCTGACCTGTGTGATAGTTACCAACATTACAGAGACACATATTATATACACTATGGTACATATTTACAATACAATATACTTACATTTTATTTACATAAATATATATGCATGCATACCTACAACATTCATCATCAAAATTCATAATAGTATTTAATTTGTATCTGTTACTATACACATATATATAATAAAAAAAATTATGCTAATAATTAGTCTATGACATTAGGAACTCAAAAGTTTATTGCACTTATCAAAGTACACCACCTATTCCTGTCTTGAGCTAGTTATATCCTTTTTATTACATCCTATCTCGAGCTAGTTCTATCCAATCCACCTCATTATATCCTATCACTATCTTGAGCTAGTTCTATCCAGTTCACATTATTAAATCCTACCTCTATCTAGATCTAGTTCCAGCCAGTCCACCTCACTACACCCTATCCCTATCTTGAGCTAGTTCTAACCAATCCACCTCATTACACCCTATCTCTTTCAGAACCTCCGTATAGTTCTTCTCATTGGTCTCTTTCCACCGGTTTTGCCAGTCAGTGCCTTGACTAGAATCTCCCATTCACATTGCATGTCCTGATCACCATAATCTACGAGACTAGATAATCCTAACAATGCTGTGTGATGAGTTCAGAGAATGTAATGCATCATTATGTAACCTCCTCCACTCCCCAATAGCCTTATAACTTTTTGGACCAAATATCTTCCTAGGCATCTTGTTTTCCAACACCCTAAATTTGTTTTTGTCATGTAAGTTAAGAGATTGCTAAACTAACTAATAAAGTTAAAAAGTCTTATTTTTTAAAACTATTTGATGCTCATAAAGATCCTTAGTACTAATATATTTTATTTGTTGTATTAATCAATCTTGTTAACATTTATATAACATATTTTATTTAAGAAAAAAAAACTTGAACTTTTTTTTTGTGCATTCCTCTTAAAATTTATTTATAAAATAATATGTACAAATTCAACCAAATGTATGTAATGTGAGCTCCCAATCAAGACTATGGGGTTACATTGTTGTGTTTTTTAGCTACCCTTATCATAATCTCATCTTCCTGTTTCCTGAATGTGTAATGTGACCTCCCGAACAAAACTATGGCCTTACATTGTTGTGTTATTTAGTTATCCTTATCATAATCTCATCTCCCTGCTCTCTGAATGTGTACATTTCTATATTAACACAAATAAAATATCAGGATTAATTAAATTATTATTAATCTCATAATTCCTAATGAAATTTGATTAAATGTTATTTCACCACCAGAGCTCATGACACTCAAGCTAACCTATAGGCTTGTCATTATCTGAGCCCATTTACTTATCCACCAATAATTAATCAAATTATGGATTGATAACTATGAAATAAAAGGCAATTTACCACAAGTAGGCCACACAAAATTCTACTTTTACTCAACTAATATGTTCCAAGCTGTCTTGAATATTAATATGATATTCAAGTTTATTTAAAGAATGGAGTTGAATGGCTCAATAACATACAACACATAACATATTTCCCACCACCAAAAGCAGTCGAATCTAGCACAAACTACTAAATTAATATACTACACATACACCTTTACAAAGTTTATATACGTGGGTTTTATGTCATATTTGTTTTCATTCAAATAGTATTCTCAGCAGTAAATGGAAATGAGTACTATGAAGTTTTGCCACAATGATAATATATAAGCATATTTTAAGCTAGAGTACATTTTCTTTATTATAAATAAAGTAATTGAGGTTTGCGTAATTTATTAGTTCTGAAACTAGTTTATTTTTATTTTTTGAGAGAAAAGATATTTACTTTTATGTTTCCAAGAAATCAGCTTGTGATAAATATAAAATGAAATCATACTAAATGCATTGACAGCTTTTAGTTAGTATAAAATACTAGTTTAGTCATAGTAAACCAAAATAAAATGGGATATTGAAGAATTGTAAATTTTAGATAAGCAAAAATAGTTGACTGTAATATACATTAAAAAAACTATCTTACTCTCTTTTATTTAAATTACATTCAACTACTTTTGCTTATCTTAACTTTACAATAACTTTATCAGCATTTTCATTGTTTTGACCTTGTTTTGTAATATATGCGTTCTGTTTCATCCAAGTCCTGAGGATGATGTTGGTGAGCATTGAAACTAGTTAACAGGCAACATAAGCTGCCAGATTCAGGAATACTGGAGCTTAAATTAGATAGTATAACTTTCTTTAATTTCATCAGATTTTACTACCACTCTCCTTAACGTTATAATCTTTCAGCATCATCCAATTTTAACTTAGTGGTAAATGCAATTTTAATCTGACTTTGATTTGTTAAATGTTTATTTAATTCTTTATTTACTACAAGGTCTTAATACTTGTATATTATTTATTGTTGTCGTACCAATATTTAATTTAATTTTTTTTGTTATATCACATCTTAATAAGTCACCATTTTATATAATGTACACATATTATCTCTTTTCAATTAAATATGATTTTTCTCTTAATTTATTCAGAACTATAAGTTCCTAAATATTCTTGTATCATATTAATTCATAATTTTCATTAAAATAGGCTATTATCACAACTTAGAATTCCATTACTTCCGAATTTTTCCATATGGACAGTGATTTGTAATGTATACAACAGCTCAGAATGGAAATAATTTATCATAACTTGAGTATTATAACTGTAAATGTTTTTATTGGTGAAGCTTCATAATTGTCGAAGCCAGAATATTTTCCGAAATGAAGTCATAGCCGATATTTGTTTGAAGTCAAGTCAAAGTTCCGAAGCATCACATACCCCTACAAGAAACACTTGTTATGTGTTGATTCAAAGCTGTATCTACCAAGTTCAACAAGAATGCAAATTATCATTGGTGGGAATGTTCAGTTTAGGAAGCCGAATACAGTTTTTACAACAATATTTTTATTACAGGGAAATGGTAAAAAAATATTGTTCTATTTCATAAAAGATGATACCATACTAATTTTTATTACAAAGCATAATAATTTCCTTTGGGTCATCAGAAGCTGGGAGTTGCAAAAACAAGGTATTGATTGAAGCAACATTATTTAATAACAATGTTTCTACCACCACCAAATCAATGCAAAACAAATAATTATCATTCTTAAACTAATTTAGGCCTATTATTTTCCCTTTTTTAACTTTCCTACAAATGTGACAATTTAAAAATAAATATCAACTCATATTATAGAATATTTTACATTTCCTTTTCTGTATAAACTTTGTGCATAAGGACTCTAAAAATTCTAGTTCAAAAAGTTTAAATTCAATTAAATTAGATTTTATAAGTAAAAAAATGTATGATCAATAAAACTGCATGTTCGCATTCAAATAAAATAAAGATGGACCTATTTTATCAAATAAAACATGTATAAATTTAACACAATGGCTGCAGTGTAAATATAATGTAAAATAACTAGCCGATACAAGTACGTGGTCAGTTTTGCATGAGAAATCATAATAATTGAAGGAAAATATAAACAATTAGACCCATCCTATGATAGGTGCTCATGTATCATAAACATTACCGACTGCAGGAAATGTAATGTTTACATTATATTGTATTTGTATTAAAACAATTGCGGGAACATCTCCTGTTACAGTAATCTTCAAAAAACATATCACACTAAAATAATGGTAGGGTTAATAAAATCCCACCATATTCGTTGTGTATATTTATACAATGCCACATTTGCCATCCCACTTACCTCTGTGTAGTTATGTTGGGGGGTCTGGCATACACCGGTCTCGACTGAGTCGCCGCCCCATCAACGTCGCCACGTCGCAGGTATGTTGGGGTGTTTTGGGAGTAATCGGGGATGATGTTCTCATGCTCGGCCACACACTGGCCATTCAGACAGTACTGCAACAATTACAACTCTCGCAAGTTAATTTAATTTCTTTAGGTTAACACCTAAGTTGCACTTTGAAAACACAGAGTTTTATCAGCGTACAAGCTATAAATACATTAAACACTCAACAGTAGCACCAGTAATTTGTAATTCCATCGAGATATATATTAGGGATTCAAACCATCAGGGAGAGTAAAAAAATAGACATTTAAGGATACAAACACCAGGGGGAAATTGAAACCGCATTGTGGATAAGTCCATTTCAAACAGTTGGGGGTTGAACCCTGCTCTCCTAGGCTAGCGTCAAGTTTGCTAGCCCACCCAATTATGCAATTTTCAGAGTACTATGAAAAGCACATAAACAAATAGTAAATTCTCTTTAACTTCAAAACTAGGGATGATAACCAATGCTGCTGAGTCATAGCAAGATTATTGTTTATATTGACTCACCTGCCCATCCCCACATGGGGATCCCTCTGCAGCGGGCCTGTACGCTACACAGTAGCCTGAGCCTGAATCGAAGCAGAACAACTGTGCACAGACTCTGTCATCTTTCTGTACACAGAAACAAAACCAGGCTACACATTAGCTAATATAATGTTAAATTTGAAACTAGAAATAAAAATGTTATAATTTCTAATATTAGCATCTTTGACACATTAAAATAAAACTCCACATTTGGGTGTAGTTTATAAGATCTGTCAACTAGAAACTGCTTGCCACCTTTCAGGCTAAACAGCGTGTACCAGTGTATCTGTCACATATATTGCCATGTTATATTACAAAAACAAGTGTTTCATTAAAATCAGTTTTCAAATGTAAATACCAATTGTGATATTTATTCTTTCCATGTTATATTAATGGAATATAAAAAAAAGTTTGATGTGTAATTGTATGAACAAGAATAGTATAGAGAAGAGAGAATTCTTACATGTTTCAACCAGTATCAATATTTTCAAGGTATCTTCATACCTTAGCGCTTATAATACATGTTGTTGATGTTACGTTGTTTTTATATACTATTAGTAATTAGACACCTATCATCATCATCATCATCATCATCATCATCATCATGATTATTTCTTATGTCTTACGATAGGTCCATTCCTTGTGTCAGTGAACCAATGCAACCTGTCCTCTGCCTCCGCCTTCAGTTCCCAGAAACATCTTCTGTCCTTCGAGTCATCCTATATTTAACTCCTCCTCCTTCCTAAGCTCCTATTTCCCTCAACCTTTCCTTCTATGTTGTCATGCAGAAGAAGTTCCTCCTAAGGATGTGTCCAAACCAGTTTGCTTTGCACCTAAGAATTACATCCAAAATGGTTCTCTTCTCACTCATTCTTCTTAGGAATTCATTTGTCTGTTTGTCCAACTGATCTTTTCAAGTCTTCTCCAGCACAACATTTCAAAGTTCTACAAGTAGTTATTTTCCATTTTCCTAAGAGTCCAAGTTCTTGCTCCATTCAGCGTGATGCTCCATATGTATCATTTCATCAGTTTCTTCCTCAGACCCAATATAAACTTGCTGGTAGCAATAACCTCTTCTTGTTGAAAGCTTCCTTGGCCGTAGTGATCCACAACCAAATTCCTAATTTGTAATTTTGATTGACAAATCTATTTAAATATCCATTCACAATGCCAAAGAATCTTCCCATTAAATAATATGTATTGGAGGATTTTACTGCAGTAAACTTGTCATTATTAATTAATTGTACTTTTGCCATTTGTGAAGGAGTCTGACAGTAGAAAAATATAGGAGCCAAAGGCTTGGCGTACCGACTCCATAGTCCTGATTTTAATGTCTAATATATGTGCATTTGTACACATCTCATCGTTTAGATAATGTTACTGTTTTATGTAGTATAATAAATCAAGAGGGAGTGTCCCCCTTTGCTTCATACACCGAGGAGTCAGAAGTTAACTGGCCATATTCACAGACTACTCACACAGTGTTACACAGTATATAATACTCACAAAGCATGCGCTGGTTCCACGGTCCTTCCTACATTGCGCATCCAGTGTGAGAAGTTTTCCTGGCAGCACTCGGGGTAAGCTCTCATCCTCATGAGGGGAGTTAAAGAGACAGGTTGCTGTGTCACCACTGAAACAATACAAAATACACAATGTGCCTAATTGATGAGACATTAGTTATTGCTGAAAACTAATCTATAAATTAACTTATATTAACAACCATACATTGTCAGGTGATTTTGGATAGTTGCAACATTTGGATGTTGTTTTAATATTCTCTGGATATATTATGTATATTTAGGTTATTTTGTGCAATATTAGCAGGTTTGTTATCTAGTGATGTCATATTAAATTTAATTTGTAGTAGTCAACTGTTATAAACATTTGTATATAGAATATATATATTGTGTATTCATATGATGTTTAATGAAAACAGATGAAGACAAGGCCAGAACTCTTTTAATTCCATTTATTGTCAAACATCAAATCACAAATGTTATAGTAAAAATGAGTGGAGTAGATTAATAAATATATATTAAAACAATATAACAATTTACAGTTATAATCGTAAACACAAATTTTTCAACAATAGTTAAAAGGGGGGAATAGTCAAAACTTGATTTTAAATGTTTATAAGGTTTAAAAAGCTATTGAAAATTTGAAAAATAAATAAAATAATATTTAGTTAATTTTAATTTGTCCACCATGCCTTCATGAACATTTAACTATTGATGACAAATATGTGTACAATTTGATTATAAATTATTATATTGTTTCAATGCATATTTATTAATCCACTCCACTCATTTTTATTATAATATGTGTTTTTTTAATTCCATTTATTTAAAAAAAAACAAGAATTTTAACAATGCCTCAGGACAATACCAAAATGTATTCTAAAATTAAAAAAGACTGTTAGGCAAGTCAATCATTGCTGTGAAGCAACGTCCCGCACAGGCTATTGACTCACTTGAGGAAGTGGTGGAAAGAAGATATACTGCACGGTGACCACCGGAAGCCCTTCTCCGTGTGTCTGAGATCACTCATGATGAAGCCATCTTCCCAACGACACTTCTCGGCACCGGGTCCCCCGAGATAGCTTGGTGGTGGGGAACCATCGTGCACAGCTCCCAACCTGAGACAAAGATATTCCATGATTCATCTCAGCTGCTTTGGTGTCAGGTAGACAAGGGTAAGGAGGGGCTTGTATCACCCACACTATCTTAAACTAATACTATATTGATGGATTAAATAGGCAAGCTATTATATTTGTTAATTACGGTTATATTATTATTATTATTAGCACCGCGTCTTACTACCCGTTCGGGTTATACGCACTTACGCTAATGTGTAATGGTAGGGTGATTGTGAGATGAAATGGAGGACCTACAGTTTAACGTGGAATCCGAACCATGCTGGAGACCTGGCATTCCTCACATTCACAAGATGTCTTGTCAGAGGTGAAGGAAGGGTTTGGTAATCAGATAAATCTTTGCCGGAACCGAGGATCGAACCCCGGCCGCCAGCATAGAAGTGTGACACCTTACCCCTAGACCGCCAGGTCACCAATTACGGCTATAGATCCATCTATAAATCATATTCCTGACTATTTAATCCACCTTGATATGCGCAGTTGTACAGTTGTAATTGCACTATTGGCAGCATAAAGCCCTTGCGAGTCGATAGTGGCTGTGCTTGCTATCTGGTAGCTCATAATCTTAATTGATCACTCATATGTAGGTGAAGATTTCTGCACGTCTCATCTGAGATGGTATAGGCATGTAATGAGGATGTAAAACAAGAAGATGCCAAAGAAAATTATGAAAATGAAGTATGTAGGGAAAAGATTGCAAGGGAAGCCAAGAAAGAGGCGGGAGGGGCAGATAACAAAAAGTGTGCAAGTGAGAGGATAAAAATGGAAGAAATTAAAGGAGGAAGAATGGTGTAAGAATAGATGAAGATGGAGGCATTTTACTAAACTGACCAGGCCACAGGCTGGAAACAGTTTATAATGATGATGACTTTTGGTAAACTATTGTGGCAGTTATGACCCTTGTAGTCTTGAGAGAAAACCTGAGGTAAAACTGCTGAAGAAGGATAAATTTTAATTAAATGCCCCGAAATTCACTTTGATAGAGAGTGGGGCACCATATTTTGTGTGTGGATTCATATGTTGGCCTACAGGACGTAATCAAATACATGAGTGGATCTTCAATAATGTTTATTGCTTGCTCAAACATAGTAACCTAAGTTCTTTCTTTGAATAAGAATTTCTCCTTTTTGTGCTCAAAGTTCTATGAAAATAAATGTCTACAGACTGTCCACAATTTCTAAATATTATTGGTTAATTATGAGGCTATGTTTTTAAGTTATCACACTTGCTACACGGTTTTTCTCTCTCTTGATCCTTTATTCATTGTACAACACATACACACATCCCTCAATACAGCCAATAATATAGGTGCACCATAGAATGTGACTGATCATTAGTTTTAGGTGTATGCTAAACAATATGTTATGACCTACTTCAGTAGCTGTATGGTCTAAAGCGTCACTCTCGCAATAAACTAGACTGCCAATGACATAGAGATAAGGGTTTAAATATCGGTTGGGTTTAATGAGGGGGGGTTTTCCACTCTCCCTCTGCGTAAATACGGGTTCACTTAATCTAAATTCAGCCTTCCTTATCCTTAACTCAATAGCATAGTTACTATTAGTACATGTGTGTATAACCTGACTAGGTAATAAGACGTGATGCTAAAGAAATACGGTAATATTTGGTCATTGTTTAATCTGAACATTTTATTGAGTCAGACTAAGAAGCTAACATTTATTTATCATGTGGAACCAGCATATTCTTTCTATGGTTTACATTTACATCAGTTTATGGGTAGGCCTAGTCATAAACACACATAGAGTGATTTATCCTTAAGTACATAACACAATTTAGACCCTTAAAATATTTGTAGCATGTGTGATAGAAACAAACTATTTAAATTATTGTTACCAAGTCACTAATGTGTGAAAATTACATATATGAAAAGCTTGAAAAGGTATTGTTTTAAACTTGTACACACCAAATAACTTTAACAATAAAATGTCACTGCTACTCACATTGGTGGGTACATGGGCTCAAAATAGACTTCATTGGTGGGTACATGGGCTCACAATAGACTTCATTGGTAGATACATGGTCTCACAATATACTTCATTGGTAGATACATGGTCTCACAATAGACTTCATTGGTAGATACATGGTCTCACAATAGACTTCATTGGTGGGTACATGGGCTCACAATAGACTTCATTGGTGGGTACATGGGCTCACAATAGACTTCAATGGTGGGTACATGGGCTCACAATAGATTTCGATAGTGGGTACATGGGCTCACAATAGACTTCACTGGTGGGTACATGGACTCACAATAGACTTCAATGGTGGGTACATGGACTCACAATAGACTTCACTGGTGGGTACATGGACTCACAATAGACTTCACTGGTGGGTACATGGACTCACAATAGACTTCACTGGTGGGTACATGGACTCACATAGACTTCAATGGTGGATACATGGACTCACATAGACTTCAATGGTGGATACATGGACTCACAATAGACTTCATTGATGGATACATGGACTCACAATAGACTTCATTGGTAGATACATGGGCTCACAATAAACTTCAATGGTGGGTACATGGACTCACAATAGACTTCACTGGTGGCTACATGGACTCACAATAGACTTCAATGGTGGGTACATGGACTCACAATAGACTTCATTGGTAGATACATGGGCTCACAATAGACTTCAATGGTAGGTACATGGACTCACAATAGACTTCATTGCTGGTGATGGAGAGGTTAAGGTTCAAATATCAGATGAGTGCATTTGGGTTAGTTTTCTATTATGATATTTAGCACTTGTTTACCCAACCTCTCTCTAGACAAGTGTAAGTTAAGGCCGTAGCCAAGAGGCTTGGAGATTCAAATTGCACTCACCCCTCCAAAATTTAAGAAAAAAGTATTAAAAAAGGGCTTATTTATGGTCTAAACAAAACAAGAAAGTGTTCTTTAGTAAGGCATAAAGCTGGGTAGATCAAGACCAAAAATTAACAAAGAAAAAAGGAAGTATTAGTGAATGCGAGGCGAGCTGTGGAAGTGGGTAAGTCTTTGAGATTAGGAAACAACAAAACCTTTCAAGTTTGATCTATTCGAATGGTAGTTCCGAGTACACATCACAAATGGGTTGGAAAATAAATAAGAATCAAAGGGTGGGAATAGGGTAAGTAAAGGCAGAATTGGGTCCGTCTATCAACCTCCTCTTCCCCATTGGTTGCAGTTTGCGAAAATACAAACAGTGGCAGTAGTTTGAGAACAGCCTGTTTGGAGATAAGTTTGTTTTATAAATACTGTGACATGTGAATGCTTTTAGTTTTGTGAGTTTGTTTACTAGTGTAAACTAAGTTAGTTAGTGTGTAGGTTAAACTGGTTTACTTAACCTGGATGCTAAATTTTGTTTTTTTAACTTAACACTATTGATTCCAGTAAACAAACGAAACAATCTTGTCTACTTTAGTTTTAATAAAACAGTAGAAAATACAAAGGTATTTGCTTGTGGTAAAAATTTAAAACATTTTACTATATAATTGGTATTATTTGATAGTTATTGAAAATATCTATCAAATGTGAATGTTGCAGATCACACAATTTTATGTATTAATACTAAATGAAAACTGTTTTAAGTCACTTATGTAACCGGCAAGGAAATTGAACAGTGTACAATTTTGAATTAGCCTATAACGGTTAGGGGTGACTTAACCTTTTATTCAAGCACAAATTATTAAATCTCTAACTTTATTAGATAAGGAAGAACTCATCTCTACAATTATCATGTTGGATCAATGGCAGTGGAAGCTTATTTGTGTAAAGGGGATGAATAACCAAAAAGGGGTTTCGAGGAATTTGTCCTCTTCCCCTAGGCCTAAAGAGCTCTCTCTCATCTCCCTCAGCAAACATTTGTCAAATATATGCTGTTAGTGGATAGGTTCTCACCTGGAGTATTTTTGGAAATTATACTCCTAGAGAATCTAGTTGAAGTGGTCTTCCCTCAGATTTTTTTAAAAATGTTATTACTTATAGATTCTAGAAAATATCTAGAATGGTCTTCATATTTTTTTATTTTTTTTATGCCTTTATAAGCTATTTGAACTTTGTTTTTAATAGTATCATATTCCAAAATGTAAGAGGCGAGTAAAATAAATCTAGAGGGGGGGGGGG